>CM025856.1:29779109-29851225 GCA_003952965.2 Morella rubra
GTTTTCCTTTAGATCGTAAAGTGGCGGCCTCATGAGGGCTGGCCTACTCCCTTTACTGGTACTTCGTGTGTTGATTTCAGGAGGTCGGCGATAGCAAGCCACCCCCAACATTAGCTGCTCCTTAATGGGGGGGGTGGACTTTGTGTTGGCATAAGTGTTATGTGGTAATCAACATTGGGGGTTGATTCTTTGTCTATTCTCTGCTTCTAACCTTGGAAATATAAGTTAGGAATCATGATCTTGTAAAGAAAGCATCGGCCCAAGGGCTCACCTGAGATATTTATGATGAGCGGAATAAGAATAATCGTGTTCGTAATTCAAGAATGCAGAGTTACGGTGGTAGGTTGATTTAGTGCTCTATCTATAATAGTCATACGGATGGAGTCCAGGATTCCCATGTGCACTAAAGCTTAGCCGCGGGATTCGCTTTTTCTCTTGCGCATGTATTTTGGGTCTCTAGTTAGTACGCGAGCAGTAAGATCATATCAACGATAGGAATAATTAATATTCGGGCGAAGATATAAATGGGATTAACAATGACATTTCTAAGGGGTCTATTCTATCTGTTTTTTTTTTTTTTTTTTTAAAGAAAAAAAATAAGTAACTACGGTTATCGTATCTGGGTTGGGTGTGTCCTTATCTATTTTGTACATTGATTTGCTATCTATTGAAACTCGAAGTCGAACAGTAGTCTCTTATTCGTTTGTTTGGGTCATATCCCGATATATCGACATCGATATGTGATGTGGAATAATCGGGCTTTGCCAACTAAGACAAAATGAAAGCGTGAGGCAGCGATGGTCCTCGCGATCCGACATTTGCGTTGGTACTCTCGAGTCCCGTGAAGTCTTTCTTCTTGTTTACTCTGCTAGAGACCTAAGATTCTGCGTCATGTTTTGTACTCCTGCCTTTCCGAAGGTCCTAGTTTCGTCAGAGCGGGTGATCGTTTTCTCGCTTTGCTAATTTCTCGACCCCCACTCTGATATCTGCGGGCGCCCAGGACGTAGATTCCTGAGCGGGCACGGCGGCCGTGAGTAATAAGAGTAAGTAGGGACAGACGTGCTTGCTCTTCATCCGTATTGCGTGTTGATTAAGCTTATCGGGTGTCTCTTTTTTTCAAATCTGTGACTGCCCAAACAGGCAGGAAAGCGCCCTCTTCTTTGATTCATTGCTCTGCTGCCTTTTTCTTTTGCTCATAATTCCTCTTGTGTCATTGCAGCTGCCAATAGGCGTAGCTTAGGACTCTTTAACAGATTCATGGCTTTTGGACCGCCTATTTTGTCAAACGCCCAGAAGCGCCACTCCCTTAAGTTGGACATAGGGCTTGGAGAAGCATATAAAGTCCCGCCCAAGTTCAGAATTATAGGATTCGCCAGCATTCAAAGGAAGGCTCGAGCGCGACGGGATGCGGCGAGATTGCTGGGGGGGATAGTGGAAAAGTTGGTAGTGCGTCTTTCGGAGATCGAGATTTTATTTGTTTTTCATCGAAAACGAAGAAGGCCGAGGATGGCCTACGGTGCGTGTTATCTGAAGGGAACACGCTTTTTCGACCGCGGTGGTATGATTGCCGGGGTGTCGTTCTCCTCTCGTTCGTCGCCCTTGCTGGCCCTATGTCGAGGGATTGATGCAGCCTCACTGGGGGTGCGAGTTGACTCTGCGCCCTTTTTTCATATAGGAATTTGTCTAAGAGATTTCTCTGTCTGGAGAGATGGGAGAGATGACTGTGGCAACAACAGAGACAGTAGTGAAGTCACCGGGTCCATGGTAGGACTGCACAGCGCCCCGGAGGGCTCCGCCTGGTTTCGTAGGTCAGGGGCAGCTAGGTTCGGCACTATCACTACGAAATATATATGGATAGAAAGTTCGTACTCGTTCAGATAAACGCGCCCTCTGCGTAGGTTAAAGCGTGTTGTGAAATAGCCGAGAGGCGACCTTTTTTCTGGATATATAGATCCCAAGTCGAGAGTGTGAGTATACGTGGAATCAAGCCCGTCTGAATAAGGTTACTACGTACTTTCACGTCTCGGACTCAGAGAGCATCTCTTTTTTCGTTGAGCGTTATCTCGCGTAATCTACCTTTCGTGTGAATTCTCCTCATGGTCGGTCGTAATTAAAAAACTTTGGTGGGCCGCTAAATAACTTATTTCCATCTCTCGAGCACTCTGAAGAACGAACCACTCTGGGTGCTCATTGGCCGGCTTTGAAACGGCTAACATCCCAGATTGAATCTTTCTGAAATCAATATTTTACTGTGGCGCACCTGATATCTATCCCGTAGGGTTCTACACGCCACGCCGGTCTGGTGGTTACAGCATTCCTTTCTATTGCGCCTAAAATATCTATTTCTGCTAATATTTCACGTGTTTCTATTTATGGTTCCTATGGAGCTACATTGCAACAAATCTTCTTTTTCTGCAGCATTGCTTCTATGATCTTAGGAGCACTGGCCGCCATGGCCCAAACGAAAGTCAAAAGACTTCTAGCTCATAGTTCAATTGGACATGTAGGTTATATTCGTACTGGTTTTTCATGTGGAACCATAGAAGGAATTCAATCACTACTAATTGGTATCTTTATTTATGCATTAATGACGATAGATGCATTCGCCATATTTTTAGCATTACGGCAAACCCGTGTCAAATATATAGCGGATTTGGGCGCTCTAGCCAAAACGAATCCTATTTCGGCTATTACCTTCTCTCTATGTAATAGTAAAAATGTTTTTTTTCATAGTCGCTCTTCTGGGACGAAATATGAGCCACGATTAGCCGGCTTGTACGCCAAAATATCTACCTCAACTTGTTCTTTTCTCGTCGCCGCGAACTTATGGGTTTGGTGGGGGCTTCCTCCTAGCCCTAGTGGGTTTGGTCATAGTAAGTAACTAGCGGCTTAGATGGAATCCGTGGTGTGATTTTGCGGCCGGAAAGGTGCCAAGACGAAGTGAAGTCTAGATAGTTGGGGGACCGAAGGCATTCTACCGTGCACCGGACACAGTAAGCTTTACCTGCAATCAGTTGGCTTGTACGTGAATGGGTTAATTTGGGATGCTGCGTACTGTAAGACTATGGTAATACGGAGTCTGATTTCAGGCATCATAGTACCTCGTCAGTTTCCCTCCCATAAAGTAGGGTCGCTTGTACGTATGTTCAACTTAAATCCGGTAAAACCGAATGAATACCTAATGGATATTGGTGAGGTTAAGTCAATGTTTGGTTTTCGCTCTTATGGTTGTAATTAAAGGAATTGTGTTCTGACAGGGGAGCTAGCCGTTTTTTGTGGGCCATGGGCTGTGTGATCTGATCACTGAGGTGCATAACCCTGAAGTCGTTCGGGTTCTTGGTGAAACGACGCGAGCCAGCTGCACGGGCCTCGATTCAGTTATCAATGATGAAAAGGGCCAAAAAGTGTATAGTAATACAATAATTAAGAGTTGTGTGTTATACTTAATTTTTTATTCCCATTCTTCATTGGGGAGGCGGCAAAATATCGTAATCTCTGATCATCGTCGATGCGGATATTCAAGCTCATCTGTTTTTTATATTTGGTGTTGAGTTGGGAAAGAACGGAACGAAAGTCCTTACACGAAACCGTGCCTCAATGAAGAATATAAGAGAGTGATGCGGAAGTTATGTGTCAATGGCCGCTGCTGATTCCAAAAGATTTTTGTCTGTGTAACGCCCGTTGTTTATACGGAGAATAGGAAATGTTAGTGTAAGGAGGAGAAAGCCAGGCCGAGCCCTCATTCCTAATCGCTTCTCTGGGCCTCTAATAGCCAAGTGTCAAGTCTTTCCTGGCCAAATTCATAGTGATTTGGGGCTTCATTTTGCCTTCCTACGTTTCTCTCTTTAACTTTTAATAGGTATACTTTAATTATCAAGATTTTCTTGGCTTTTAGTAAATGATGGAATTATGGCAATTTGAATAAGATAGGAGATTCTTACATCCATTCTTTATGTTCCTAATTTGGGAGTGGGCTCTCCATTTTATTCATTTTTTGTTGTTATTATTATATAAATAATCGATTTTTAAAATCTACCGTCAATCGGTTTGTATTTCAGATGTTAACTTGCGATTTTTTAGCCGCCCCATTGCGACTATTGGGTAATGAAAATCGTGCTTACTTGGCTTTTGTAGCACAATTGCGATTTTTTGCAGATGGTTGGAGTCTCGTAGTACCGATTGTGCTATGAAGGCGATGTTTGTATCTGGAGAGTGATTCTCAGTATATGCGGTTCTCGGAATTTTGGGCCTAGTGTTTATGTGCCTATCTACTGGCACGATTCTATAGATTCCTACACGATCTGATTTCGGATCTATGACACATTTTTCATGAGGCTAATCTCGCCCTTGCGGATCCCTGGCAGCAGGTCTAAGTGTGGCCTTAAGTCGTAATTAAATATCTCCGTTTGATTCGCTCCTGGATTTCTTTTCTGTCTCAGGCTAACGGGCCTTACTTATGGGGGGAGAGTGGAGCCACTCTCAAGAGCTCATGTCTTGGTTTTGAGTTGGGATAGGTAAATGATCCTTTGGGCCCCGCTTCGGTTTCAGGATTATCTTTATTTCATTGATGGGGTGTCTTAGAAACCATTATTTCTTTCATCATAGGTTTGACATGACTTGTAGCGAATGTCGAGTTGTAGGATGGAAGAGATCGAGACCGTCGCTACTGGGTAATAATAGTATGTCAAGCTCGGTGTCGGGCATTCCTTTTTTACTATTTATTTTGGAGTATGGGGTGGTGTATATGGTATGAAGTGGAACAAAAACAGACTCGTGCCATTATGTTCTCCTCAAGTTCGAAACAGTATGGGTATACGTTTCTATTTCTGTTTTCTCGTCATTTCTCATTCGAACAATACGAAAACGAAGAGAGGTGTTTCTAGATTGGATATTATTATTATCGTTTTCCTAACACAGTTCAAGCTACATTCCGTTTCGTAAAAGCCGTTGTGTATGACGTGATACCCGCATCCTTGTCCCGGAAGCGGAGCGGCTCCCATAGAGACAAGTGAAGGTTGTGTGGAGGAACGAAATTCCTCGTTGTATGGCTAACTATCGTCCCTGCGGGTGTTGGATGCGAGAGGACTCAGCTGGTTTAGTTTGAGTATAGATTTGAAGTTTTGTTGCAGTTGCTTGCCGTTTAGATTATGCGTCTCTCGCGAACGTTGTGTGGTGTCTTTTGGGGCGGGTTTGACACTTTTCACTCTCGTTCAATTAGGTTTTTATTATTAATAATAAGCGGTCTTAGGCGACAAGAATGTTTTTTGATCGCACCTTAAAGTGTATGCAGTGATCGAATGTTGTATATCGAGGACCAAATGGATTTCGGGTGACCAAGTCCGTTACTTACTTATAGGCAGACCTGTGTTCTTCCGTCGTTTTCATGATCTGGTCACATTTCTTTTCTCAATAGTCACTCTCTCTATCCAATATTGTTCTCAGTTTACTCATCAAAATGGTCGAGCTGGCAGTTTTTCTTTATGGAATCTGTTGGTAAGAGTTCATCTATAGCGACATCAAGGGGGTGGTCAAAAGGAAAGGGATGTGGTCTATTGCTAGAAGTAATGGCGAACTTCGCGCACGGAGACCACAATATTTGCTATATGACGAATTGCGCGGGCTCCGTCTTTTCTTTGGGTCAGATTATTTGTGACAACCTGCCAGGTTATTGAGTGATACTCATACATCAATATGGAGAGCAAAAATTTTGGATTTAAATCTATGTTAGTTCAGACCATTGTATAGACCAAAAAGAAAGAAAAGACTCGATGTGGTAGGTGAGAATTGGGGTATATTAGATGTGGGTGTTGTGGTTATGTCTGTCTACGAAAGGCGGGTGTCTTTATCAATGTTCTTTATCAATCAAGCCACGCATTTCTTTCCTTTTCTTCGTCTACTTTAAGGAGGAGAGGGTAGGGGGACCTGGCTGTCCTTCATAAGAAGGGGCTTAAGGGGGAGACCCTTCATGAATGGTAAAAAATGGATCACTGAACAAAACCTCAGTGATGGGATTATTGCAAGAAGAGAATGTGAAAACGGAGGCGTCGGAGAGGAGGTAACTGGACGAGACTACAGATTCGTACTTAGTAATGGGTTGGAGAAATTTAATACCGTGGAATTGCTTTTGATGGAACTTTGGGGTTCTTTCCTAGTATGTCGAGTGGATATTGTCGGCATTTCGAATAGAAGCATACGGAGGTGCGTGTTTTCCGCAAAGATTTCTTTTTGTGGAACTGTTACTCAGCACGCGGTGTCAACGAAGGGTTTGTTTGACTATTCTAGGGGCGTGGCTATGTAGACTTGAGCTTTCCTTTGTGCGGGGTTTTGTGGCTCACACGAGTCTTGAGCCCGTGGATCAGGCATTGTCCCCTCGGTGGTGACTTATTTGGGGCACTATAAGGGCACGGCAAGATCTGTTGCTCTCTCTAGCATTCCGTATTTATGGAAGGACAATGCTTTGCGTTCGATGTCGCATAAAGTAATGAGGAAGAGGAAATGAGTCGGAGAAGGGGATGGCCGCTGGGTATGTGCACGATCGGCTATGAGCATGACAGTAAAGAAGAGTGGAAATTCTCCTAGCTCATATCCCCTTGCAAGTATAAGCCGCAGCGTAATGTAAGTGGGTTTGGAAGCCGAGTGGAGTGGTCCGATGTGTGATCGGTGAGGCTCTTCGGTAGTAAGCACATTGCATTTAATATACTAAGTGCCTTAATCTATTAGGTTACTGTATTGTCTTTGCCAATTTGCTTCGCCTAGTTGAAGACCTTATTGAAGCTGACCAGGGTTATTTTTTTTTGACTATTTAATAAGAAAATATAGCATGCGTTGTTGTCGGGCGTTGTTTTAGGTTATATTTTTGACTTTATGATCGGACTTTCTGAACCGTGGTTGTACTTGTTATATTTCTTGTCATGGTTTTCTTTTGTTATTTACTTCGGTCAATCAAACACTAAAGCAGTTTTAATGTAGTTAAACAATCAATTCAGAGCATAGCACTAGGGCTCATGTCAAGAATCTGACTTATCACATCATTTTTTTTCGTTTTGAGGTTGGGCCTTTCGAGAGACTTAGTAGAGGGAGCGACTCAATCAGTATCAAGCATATCAGTAATGAGAAATGACATTGATCACGGCTAGTCCTATGATCATAACAACTTCTGTAGAAAAAGACAGCATGTCGTACCCCCACTCATCGGGCAAGAGCAACATAAGAATTTACGTAAAAGTTGAACGTGTTTTCTGCATTGAAAAGGCGGACTTTCATGGTAAAAGGCATGTGTCAATATGGAAGCAGTAGGTCGTAGTTCTATCAATGTCGTGCTTTAATCTTTAAGATAGGGGTTAATAGTTCTCCCTTGTCGTTTGTAAATGCAGGACAGTGCGGGATACATATTATCGCATACTAGTTCTAGGCTTTTGTGTAAGACAGTCAATTATACTTCTTCTATTCTCTCTTTGACTTTTGCTTTCCCGTTGGGGGGAACCCCAAAAGCACATTCCCACTAGCTACGAGTGAGTAGGCTAGAATCATACTAGTATCTTTACAACAGAAGTTTGTTTTAGTGGGACTATGCAGAATTATGAAATTAGATGCTCGTTATTTATTTATAAAGATTTAAGCCTTAATTTCGGGCTAGCGATTCATATGCCTACTATATGTCGTTTTTTTCGTGTTCATGTTAGGACAATCCCTAGTCTCCCGTGGGGATTAATTCTAGTAGTATCTTAATTGTTTTTAAGGAAAGTAATGAGGTGTAGACCCAAACCTCAGTTAAGTAAAGTAAAGAGGTGGAAATAAAGTGTGTTCAATTTGCTTGCCTATTGTGAGATACTCAATGATGTATTGAAGCTCTCGTTAACCGAATTCAAGACAGTATTGCTTTGTTCTGCATTGTTTTCTCATTCTGTAATATATCTCACTAGGGAGTTATAGTAGGTTTTGCTGTTTATGTACGATAGGAAATTTAATGCATTTAGAGAAATATTTCTAGTAACTTTACTGAAGATCTATAGTCCCTTCTTGTTTGTATTTAAATCTTCTTTTTTTTTCTTAGATTGTTCATTTTTATATGTTAAACTCTAGTTGCTTTTTAATTATCTTTAATTGTTTTTTGGTTTTACATTCTCAATTTAGTTCAAGTTAAGATTATCACTAGATACGTCCTCAGAATTGTGACAAAGGGTGTATGTTACCATACTCATAGTGAGTTTCTTCTAGTGAATATTTGTAAACATTTAGTCATACTCAAGTTCTAATTGTACGTTCATGATCTTCTTGGATTGTGGTTATGGTGATATAGCCCCTACTTCTTGAAAGCCTGCTTTGATAGAAAAGAGTCAATCGTCTGCATATCGAGCGTAGCATATGTTCTTACTCAAATCAATCCAAATTTCCAGATAGAACTGGTGTAAGAAGACATTCATGAGTACGGGTGATATAAAGCTTCCTTGAGGAATTCTTATATGACTACATAAAAGAATACATTGGGTCAGTCAGTCACTACCTCTATATGCTACGCCCCCTACGTCTTTAAAAACTACGGGGGCTAGCTATGAGTTCCTTCCTTCCTTCCCACTAAAGAGAGTTAATGCTTACTTTCGCTATAAACCCATACCCATGGCTTCCTTAATCCAAATAGCCATAGGAGAAGCTGAACTAGCTAACCTAAGTCCGTAGCTAAAGTTCTCAAACAAGAGTTCCATTCCCCTTACTCGTATTGAAGGCAAATCCCGTTACTAGTAGTTCTGGTTAGCCCACTTGCCCGAGCACACTCTCAACTTGTAGATGCGCCAATCCCGCCTTCCCCCACGAGAACAGAAAAACCAACAGACCACGAACACCAGCACGCATGAAAACAGCCCTTTCTTTTGAAAGCATACCCAAGAAGCGGGCATCCATCCAATCTTCACTTATAGACATCAAATGGCCTTATTTCCGTTCGTTAACTACTTCTAACGAGCAGGATATGCTGGGTTAGTAAGCCTGATCGGTCAGTGAAGGGGTTGGGACAGGAAATCCGGGAAGGTCGGTAATTGTAACGCTGGGTGCTTTTTTTCTTTTCTAGATAAATAATCTTAAATTTACCTTAAGGGAACCTTGGTTAAGAAAGCCCCTGAATTCACTTTTGACCAGACTCCGTGATGCCGGCGTATCGACTATTGTTTTATATGTTCGGGAAAGGATATTGAATTATAATATAGAACGGACTCACGTTTGGGTTGGCATTACTCTGATAATCGATACAGATAGTGTCTCGTGACCATGCTGGTCTCTGGAGCGACAGGTTTGAAAGCAGAGTTAAGCTTCTGTTAAAGCTTTCAACATGCCTGACCTGAACTGAACTAGTTACTTGGTTTTTAGCTGCCTTAGTCTTATCTAGGATAACTTGGCATCCATGTTTCTTCGGCCAATATTACGTTTTAGTAAAGTGGAACGTTAGAACAGATAAAGATCAATTAGGGTTAGCCACTCAGGGCAACCACTTGTAGAATCTAAGTCCAATGCTGTTGTTAAAGATCATAGTATAACTTCAGAATTTGCCCGCAGTTAACGGGGACGAGCTCCCTTGGCCCGGAGCCAACTACAGTGTGATCTTGGTTTCTTTGCTTCTGGAGCTAATCCAATAATTCTTGATCTTTGAGGTGCGTGTTTGTAAGTGTAGTTGTGTTACTACTGCTGGCCTGATAAGATAGGTAAGCGATAGGGACCGTATAGATTAGTATTGAGTGTTTAGAATTACATGAGTGTTATTTATGTTTAGAATCTTGTAGCGTGAGGTTTCCGTTGTTTGTTCTGTCTCTTATATGTCCCGGAATAAGTTTAGATAGGATAGTATATAGGGCTTGTGAAGTCTTGAGGGAGTAGCATGGCTTTAGTAAGATCTTCATATAGCGCTTGGATGTTTGGTTGTATTGTTTACCTCTAATTTCATTTGTTGTTTTCATATCTCTATGAAATTTAGGGGGGCTAGTTGGAGTCTGTTGTTCGTTCTCTCGCGACACAATGTAGTCGTAGATTTCTTTGTTGGTCTAAGTCTAATGAGGCGGGTCTTTTTGTATCGAGGGTTCGTTGATTTTGGTGCGGAACTTAGTTGTTCCGTTTCTTACGTTATGATTATCGTTTTGTGCTACGTAGTCTTGTTCCGTCTTCACTTCAATCATTTAAACTCACTTGGGTACTCTTCCAGCATTATTGTCTACGAATCAACAGCTACTTGCTTAGATAGAGCATAAGGTTCGATAGCCTGGCTTGTGAATTATCTAAAATGGTAATGAAAGTGTATCGTGAGTCGAAGCACAGTAACAGCCTATGAGATAGGCGCTCTCGGGTCAACCTAATAACCATTTTGGGCTACTAATACTAAGGATTGAAAGTAGCACAATCGGATTAGCCGGTGAACTTGCCAGTATTTACGGAGGATATAGCCTGCTTAACGTGGCAAGCCGACCTTTGGAACCAGAGTCAAATGAGGTAGGCGTAGAAACTTCCGCAGTTTACTATACACTTATTTTCCACGTCAAGGCTCTGTTCCGTATGATAGCTTAGTACGTGAGACTTTCTAGTACAGTGTATGGCTCAAAGATGTTAAAGTGAGCTCGTACACGACAAGTAACGTGCTCAACCTGCTTAGTTGGTACATAATGGTACCTATAGAGTGCTCTATGTAAATTTCTTTACAACCTGATTCATGGGCTCTTTCGCCCGATATGTTTTCGTAGGTTCGTTCTGCTTCTGTGGTGGGTTTTGTGTTGGTGTTTGGCTTTTCTCTTTTGTTGGTTGGATGGTTGTATTGTTTTTTTTTGATTTGTCTTTGTTTGATTTACTTTTTTATTGTTTTTTGTGTGTTTTGTTGTGTTGTTTATTTTTGGTGCTTGTTGGTTGTTTTTGTTGGTATTTTTTGGTGGTGATTTGTGTTTCTTTGATTTCGTCGTTGCATTTTTTTTTTTTTTTGTTATTTGTTATTTTTCTTTTGTGTGGGCTGGTGGTTGCTTGTTTATGGTTGGCGATGATATGTTTGCGCTAGGAGTCTCGGCCTGTTGCATGCTGTGCTGAATGAAGTTAGGAAGTTGAAATGGTAAAGGCCCTATCCTTGTCTTATTGTCTTTCTGTGTGGGAGGCTTTTACTAATTTGTAATGCGATTTGGGTTTTTTGATGTATCTATTTTTTTGTGATCTTTTTTTTTTTTAATTATGTTATCTTTGGGTTTTGGTAATGCTTTTGCTCGTAATTTGCTTTGGTTCTTAACTCTTCCTTTTATGCTTCCCTACGTGGAAAATGAATCAAACCAGTTCGTTTTCCGCTTTTCGTCTCTCTCGTGTTCGGAGGGAGAGTAAATAATGAGGTTTCCCTCTGAGCATATTTTATTCTGGATTTTAATGGTTAATTTCGTTTATGCTTGTATTTAGGCATAGAAATTTTTATTTTGTGTGATTGCTACTCATGGTGTTGGGGAACGAAATCACAGACTTTTTCGTAATAGGTTTCGCTTCGTTTCAATCAGTATTAGCCCTTCATGGATTATGCCTCTTCCGTTCTCTACTTTGGTGGAATGTATCTTTGTGTTGTCCGAGAGGTTGTTCTATCAACCTTCTTAGGTGTTATGTTCATTGTAGCTCTTTTTATTTTCTGGTCCTTTTCTATTCTAGTTTGCTGGGGACTTTGTCTTTCGATTGTTCAAGTTTTCTTGTTCTGCCGGGTGGATTTTATCAGTAAAGTGAATATGAGGTGTTCGTGACTTGCTTGTTTAAGTAAGTGAAAGTGGTGAATATTGGCCATTTGGATATTAGAGGAGATAAAAATAGGGCTCATTCACGTATATTATTTATTCTACTTTATTCCTTGTGGTTAGTTCAAATCGTTTTTCTCGACTTTTTGGTTAGTCAACAGGTAACGGTTTTCTCTTTGTATCTAGGGTCTTGTTGGGTCTTTTAGCTGGGGACGCTTTAGCTTTAACACTCTTTGTGTGCTTTCTTATTGTGGTTTTACGTTCGGTTTATCCTTTCCTTAATTTTTTGTGAGTCTAGTTATTTTGTGGAGAATGCTACTTTTCTGCTCTCTTACCTTCTTGATGTGTGCTCGTTTTTCGTGGTACTTTTAGTTCACGTGCTGCGAATGTCAAGAGAGTCGACAGTGATTGCTAGGGGTAGAGCAAAGGAATAAGTGCCTCTATAGTTGGAATTCGGTGGCTTCATGCAATTTGCGAAGGCAAATTATTGAAATATTTAGGATGGATGAAGGTTTTCGGTGCCGGTCCGTTTACGGTTAAGTTGCGGTCCTTTGGTTTATGTGTGGTTGGTCTGATTTGAGGAGGTTACTCAGATTTTGTGATTAACCTTCTATTATAGTGTATTTAGGGTACTGTGATAGGTTTAATGTTGATTAGTGTAGTGGCGAGAAAGTGGAGAACGTGGTGATCTTTACGAACGTACGTTGATTCTGATTTTTGAAAATGGTCCTCTGAGGGTATTTGGGGTATTTCTGCAGCGTTTGGAGGTGTGGTCGCTCAGTTACCGCTTTCTGATATTTTGTTGGATCTTTAAATTCTCAGGTACGGGATGATTGATTTAAAACATAAGGTATAATTTTACGAAATGGTGGTGACTTAGAAGAATCGATATTGTAGGCTTGCTTAGATGCACTTGATTATCTGTTTATTTGGCTTTTTTTATATGGAAAGTACCAAATGTCTTTTTGGAAAATAAGATTTTTATAATATTAGTTACAAGTTTATAAAAGTCATAGTATATATATATGGCTGTCATAAGATGTCAAATTGCGATAGTGTGCTATTATTTTTATCTATTAATTATAGAATTTTTCTAAAGGGGGGACATGATGCATTTTTGTAGTTTATTAAGTGTGTTGTGATGAAATTCTTTAATTCAAATAGGATATTTGGAGTGTAGTTTGGAATAACGTGAAATTTTTTTCAGAAAAAAATTGGATCTTGTGGGTCGTGGGGGTGTTTCTCTTTTTCGGTTTCAAATCTTTGGTCCCCAGCTAATGTTGTTTGGTTCAGCCTTGATATTACAAGAACGCGATATTTAAACCAATCATGTTGACGTCCTGATTCGATTACTAAGTTTACATTTTGGACTCAAGTTGGTGGATCCTAAATTAAAATATTATAAAATAATCTCTCTCTTTTTATCATATTATTCTTTTTCATTATAATATTTATGTCAAAATCTTATCTCTCTTTACTTTTTTACAATCAGAAACTATCTTATTTTTTTCACCAAAATTTTTAACAATCAAACAAACGCATCTCTATGTTTTGTTTTGTTTTTGTTTTTTTTTTTTTTTTCTGTACAACAATTGCTTCATTGATCATACAATTGCTCATGCAGGGCAAATATCACAGTTCAGTACATTGTCGGGTAAACTATTAATACATAACTTTTCCATTACATTAACCTCCATTTCACCCCATTTAGTCAGCTTTTGTGATGCATAACTTCCTTCTCTGGGCGTCCATTTCATCTCTTATGATGGTTGGTCCTGTAGCATTTGTCTATTTAATGGTCACCACCTCTCCTTCATTTTCCAATCCGATCTCCTGTTGCTTCTCAAGATTTGTTTAACCAATTTCTGGGAGTCTCCTTCAATCTTGATGGTGCTGTGATGATTCATTTCGATGCCAGTGACCTTAATTGGCCCCTCCTGAGGCGGGGTTCAAACTATCTCCCCTAGTTCTTTACTTTTCCAGGTCATATGGTCTAAGTAGCTTCTTGATACTTCTTTCAGCAGAACCCAAATATCAAGTTTCACACCCCCTTGGACTACCTCATTTCTGGTGACCATACAAAGTTCATAATTAAAATTGCACAGAGAATAACCTGAACAGAATTATTTAAGACTCAATACGAAAACTAAACCTAGGGGGGTGAATAGGTTCTGCAGTTAAAACTTTAAATTTTTTGATTAATCAATACGTTTTCTACACAAACTATCAAACCAATTAGTAAGTTCAATACCCACACGTTTTCAACAATGCAAATAAACCAACAGACAGTAAATCAATTAATTAGAATCTATATTCAAGATTCTTCAAAACCAGAATTAAATTTAGTTTAGTTCACAATTATTAACACTTTAATCAAGAACAATAATTAAATCAATCCACACAAAGACACATCTTTGATTTCGAAGAGAATTTCTTGGAAACAAATTGCCAAGAGAAAAATCTCTTCGCCAGTAGGCCAGGTAACGATTTCACTAGCTTTTCAAACTCGAAATATAAGGTGATCCATAGACTCAAGGACACAATATCCTAGTCTAATACTTGATTTCTTACCAAGACAATACTATTTGGATCTATCCAATGCAGGGATTGAGACCTCTCATCCATTAAAAAAGCTAACTACCTTTTATAACTATTCATCCACCTTGGCCGTCCATTGCGAACTCACAACAACAAACGCACACTTGGAACCTTGGATCTTCCAAGATTTCAGCAACCTCCCAAAGTCTTGAATCTCTTTTGGGAAAAATAACCACGGTGATCAATCTATTGAACTAAGAATCCTAAAGAGAGGGTTTTATCTTCAAGGCTTTATTTCAGTTCATACACACGAAGGCTTAAAAATGGACAAATATCCGAGAGAACTTTCACGTAGAAGGCACGATATTTCTTGATTTTTCTAAGCTTCAGTAATATGAATCAGGGGTTATAAGCTTTGGGTGACTCACGGTTTAAGTGGAGGTTTAAGGCTTTTTGGGTCTTTCATGACGTCATCATTTAGTTATAAATGGACTAACCAACTTTTGTTATGAGTGTCCTAAATCGCGCTTCCTGTCTGACTTACATCTGACTTTATCTCAATTCTTCATAGTAACTTTGAAACACTTAATTTCAGGAAATAAACTAAATTACATTGAAGTATAGCCAACTAAAATAGTCCCTAACATAACCTATGGCCAATGCCCCGGTTTTTATCAGGGTGGGTTTTAAGGGGTTCCAACAAAAATTTAATCCAATCAATGATTGGTCATCTATGATATTGCATCTCTATGTTAAATGGGGCGAATTGCCTAAATTTTTCTTCGACAGTACTACGCAGTGTGGAAGAACAACATATACTTCAGTTTCAAAAGAGACTTCTAATGGAAAAGACCACCATATATAAAATGGTAGCTCCATTAATTTGCATTGTACTTCTAAAGTATAATTTGAAGTCAAGATTTCTCTTTAATTAATTACTTTCATAATTATTGTTTAGAAAAATATAAACAAGAAATTTAACAGCCATAGAGTTTTCAAACACCCGCCTAATGTAAACTTTAACACATAATTCCAGGGTGGGTCGGTGCCCAGAATTCACCGAGTCATCCAAGGTTATAGTACACTTGTAGTACTGTAGCAAAGACACGTTTTGTTAACTCAAACTTTAGTACCAATAATTCTGCACGTATAGTCACATATGCAGGAAAACTATCGTACAATTAATAATATTAATGGGGACCAAAGTATATAAGAGGACATGAATATCGTTGTCTCTCTCTTGCTCTCTGATTCTATATATACAGCAGCGATTAGGCACCACATACGTCGACCCTCAAATTATCCTAAAGCTTAGAAAATCTGGGACTCATCCCTTCGTTATAATTCTGGTATTATCTTCTACCCCATAAGCCCCACCATGATGTTGAAGCCTCAAGTTTCCCACTCAAACACTGCCGAAACCCTCTTCCTTTTACAGAAGCCAATATTCAGCTATGGAATTAATGGCAGTGCCTCGCTTCCATTCTGGTCAAAGTCCGTATTCCGGCAAAGCCACAAAAGCCTTCATACTGGCTTCCTTCTTAGCAACGTCATAAAAGCTGTTGCCAGTACTAGTACTAGTACGGCCAAGGCTCCCGAGAAGTCCATTGGTGTTAAAGCCATTGTTATCGTGAAACCCACGGTCCGTGGATTTTTGTCAAACCTTGGGTTAGAACGAGGGCTGGATGATATACAAGATTTGCTTGGTAAAACACTCCTGGAGTTAGTTAGTGCTGAGCTTGACCCAGTAAGTGTTCTTAATTTCAAACTAAACAATCAAGCTTGACGTACCTAATAATGGATCGAATTATTACTGTATAACACAATAATTGTGCTTTTCCCCTAGCTCGTGAACGAGTTGAAAGTTTTAATGTATACTTTTGTGGCCAGGCTTTTTATTTCTTTCGTGTTTTTAATTAAGGGTTATATACCTATTTAGTCTTTCGGTTTTGACCCATTTTAATAAGTAGTTTTGGGTTTTCAAATTGATCATAAAGGTCCTTCGATTTACAATTTTTATCAAACAAGTCTTTTCATTAAGAGAGGACTTTTTGAAAAAAATTATAAACTTAAGGACCTCAATGATCAAGTTGATAATCAAAAAATGATTTGTTAAAACCTAGGGATGAAATTGGTACTTAACCCAAATAATATTGTTGCTATTTATCTCACGAGAAATAGAGAGAGAGAGAGAGAGAGAGGCCGGAGAGCATGTACTTGTGATAGTGACAAGCAACATGAAGACATAAGACTGCGAGATCGCATCTAGCATGATCTTCACTTCAAATAATGGTCCTTACAAGCCAAAGCAGAAGAAATGCAAGTTGTCAAGGACCATATATATGGTCCCCTCTCCTCATGAGCATGACTAGACAAAAGCAGAATTGTTTAAAGCACCAATGTTCTCGAGTCTATAGCACTACCGTTAGGATTACATGTTCAAGATGCTTTAACCTAGAAGTACTATTACACAACGTTTTTTCTTGTAGGATATTACTGCAATTGTTTATATCTATACACGAATTAAGATCACAAATCATATTGCATATATACACCAAAAATTATACTCGCTTGTACGAAAGTGTCTGTTTGCACATATAAGTTTGATTCAGCATTACGTTAACAAACAATATTTGTAGTGAATGACGTTGGATTATGTTTGTGAACGTCCTAATTTGCAAGTGACGGATTAGAGAAGGATACAATTCAAGCATTTGCTCATAAGGCGGGCCGACGGGATGAGGGTGTGAAATACGAGACGGATTTTAAAGTTCCAATTGGTTTTGGGGAGGTTGGAGCTGTGTTGGCAGAAAATGAGCAACACAGGGAGATGTTCCTCCAGGATATAGTTCTCGATGGGTTCCCTGACGGCCCCGTAAATGTGACATGTCGCTCATGGGTTCACTCGAAATTCAAAAATCCTGAAAAGAGGGTATTTTTCACTACCAAGGTGAGTAGTTCAGTAGCAAATATGATATAATTGTGTTAACCAAACAATTGGGGCCTTACATGCGCATCTTATTGCTAAAGAAGACCCACAAAACGAACGTACAGTTTTCAGAATCAAATAGGTTGTGGTTCAACTTGGTGTGCATTAGTATCATCCACGTCATGCTAAGTCCTCATCCATCATGTTTTGTTCTTTCTTAGAACTCACCCACGCATGTTGTGGCATCTAATACGTAGTACAATTTTTAATGCGAGTTCACGTGTTTGAATGGGTCAGTCGTACTTGCCATCACAAACACCAAGAGGGTTGAGGAGGCTAAGAGAAGAAGACCTGAAGAATTTGCGAGGTAATGGTCAAGGAGAGCGCAAGAGCTTCAAGAGGATCTACGATTATGATGTCTACAATGATATTGGAGATCCTGATCAAAATCTAAAACTTCAAAGACCAGTACTTGCTGGTAAGGAGCACCCTTATCCTAGACTTGCAGGACGGGGCGCCCGCGTTGTGTGACAGGTGATCGCCATGAGCTTTTAATTTTAATTAACTTTCCCCATTTTAAGAAGGAGCATGCTTGACCAATGTAATCGTGAGCTCAGAAGCCATATACCATACGCAAGCTCATGACAATACTTGACATGCATAATATATTGTCTGTTTCTATTGAAATCACCTCATGCCCAGATGATATCAATTCTGTTGCATTTTCTTTCCAGATTTCTCAGCAAATTTATTTTTGATGGAAAAGTTCCTTGATAAATTTGTATTTTTTGAATGAGCTAGCGTACTGCAGTCACCGTGACATGAAAAGAAACCAAATCCAGAAAGTGATAACCAAGTGTATGGTTCAGGACAGCATAGCGGAGAGTTCGGGACAATGTACATTATAAAAGCCAATATTGGACGTTCTAATCAGAAAGTTCTGGGGCATGCATGATGTTTTTGTTTTTCTTTTGAGAGGTCGTTCTCCTCCACGTGGGACCTTAATTAAGGTTTGGGGGCAGGGGCCCTTCACCTCCGTGTGGTTTATGAAATCAAAGATCCTTGTAGAAGGGTTCTTTTTTTTTTTTTTTCTAAATCCTTGTAGAAGGGTTCTTACTTGTTGGAGGAAGTATAATTTAAGAAAATAAATCTACCTCTCTGACAACTTATATACTTTCCAAATAAGTGAGAATTTAACTTTGCTAAACAGGTACGTTAACTTATGTATTAAGGCAAAAAGCTGCTCATGCCTTGATTATCTAAGTTTTAAGTATCGTTTCATTCATTCTGAATTTCTGATCATTGAACAGCCACAATTAATGAACGCAGATCCACTGTCAGAGACAAGGTGCAGCAGGTTTTATTTTCCTCGGGATGAATGCTTCTCCGAGATAAAGGCGCTAACTTTTTCAGCGAAGACCGTTTACTCCGTGTTGCGAGTTCTGGTACCATCGCTAGGGACAGTGATGAGGGATGGGGATGTTGGATTCCCTTACTTCACAGCCATAGATGCGCTTTTCACTGAAGGGGTTCACTTGCCAACTGAAGAGGGCCAAAAGGGGTTCCTCAGAGGCATCATGCCCAGGCTTGTGAAAGCCATCGGCGAAACAGGAGATGTGCTCCGCTTTGAGACCCCTGAAACTATGAGCAGAACCGAAACCAACCCACACAAACACTTTTTGTCTCTCTCTATCTCTCACCCTCTGCATAATGTAATCTACGCTTTTTGGATTTGCAGGGGACAAGTTCTTGTGGTTTAGGGGTGAGGAATTTGCTCGACAGACTCTTGCTGGTCTCAACCCATATAGCATATAGTTGGTCACGGTATGACTTGAAACACTAGCTAGCAAAGCATGAACAAGGCCATCTCTAAGAAAAATGGGGCCTTAGGCAAAACCATAAAATGAGGCATTTTATAATAAATTATAAATTATAAATTAATATATTAAAATATAAAATATCAATAAATTTTAGTTAAAAATTATTCTTCTTGCTTTTTGAGATGAAATTACTTATCAAAGTTTTGTATTCAAGATTTGTCAATAGATATTTTCAATTGATAATATAGCTAATCTATTTAATCTTTCTTGCATCATAGTAGATCTCATATATGATTTTATTAGATTTAGTTTTGAAAAGGAAAAAATAATATAAGAGTGAAAGTATGATATCAATTGATAAGTGAGTTATAAAGAAGGAAGGGTAGCGATTAGAGTAGAAAGATAAGGAAAAGTTGGTGAGGAGAATAGTGAAAGTATGGATAAAGTAACAATAAAGAAACTGTCTCAAGTCCGATAGTCTTTTTTGAATTTTAAAATTGGAAGTCATCTCCTTTGAAATTTTAATTATGTTTTCTTTGCATTAAATGAAGATTTCAAAAAGTTTCAGGATATTTTGAGACTTATTTTTTTTTCATTAGGTTAAGATATTTAAATTGGAGGCCTATAACCTATTAAATATTAAGTAAAATAGGAAGTTGGGGAGCCTTCTTATTTTGGGGGCCTTACCAACTGCCTAGGCTGCCTATGCTCAAATATGCCCCTAAGCAAGAAGTACTTGAGCGCATGAGAGAGAACAGAACTACAAAAAAGAAAAAAAAAAAAAACACACAAATAACACTAACATAAAAGCAGCCACATTTTCTGATAATGATTCTATGCAAAGACAAATTGTGAGAAGTCATGACTGTGATTTAAAGATACAAATTCGACTTTCTAAAGTTAACCACATCATTTAATCATGAGCTAAGCCAAGATTGGACCACGTCATTTTGTCACTCATCTCATTAAATGATGTGACCAGCCTTAACATGTTAGATTTATATCTTTAAATTATAACCGTCACTTTGCATGGCCTTTGTACAGTTTGTCTTTCTACAAAATCATTTCTCGCCATTTTGCTCCATAATTAATGCCTTAAACTTGCAAAAAATTGTGCAGGAATGGCCATTGAAGAGTAGACTTGACCCTGAAATCTACGGTCCACAAGAATCAGCTATCAAGAGGGAAATGATTGAGGAAGAGATTGGAGGTCTAATGACTCTTGACAAGATTAGCAAAATCTATATATATTCTTATAAATTTAATGCAGGACTGGCCATCACCCAATTGACTCTCACAAATGAATTTGTGTTTTTGAATGTGTGCAGGCAATAAAAGTAAAGAAAGTGTTTATACTAGATTACCATGATATGTTATTACCATTCGTCAGCAAAGTAAGACAGCTTGAAGGCACGACACTCTACGGTTCACGTACACTATTCTATTTAACCAAATACGGCACATTGAGGCCACTAGCTATTGAGCTCACTCGGCCGCCTATTGACTTAAAGCCACAGTGGAAGCAAGTTTTTACACCTTCTTGGCATTCAACTCATGTCTGACTCTGGAGGCTTGCCAAAACTCATGTCCTTGCCCATGACTCCTGTTTTCATCAACTCGTTAGTCACTGGTATGTACTGAGTTTAACGTGGTTGATTTGTTCTCGAGATATACGGGGAACTTGCATCAGAACGTACTGATCACAGGGGTAAAGTTGGGTCATTATAAAGGAAAAAAAAATATTTTTTTTTTTTTTGAGACCTACATTAATAATTTGTTATAAAATTTCTACTAAAGCAGGAAAGATTATCATCTATAAATCAAACTTATATATATGTTTTGGTGTGCTTTAATTTAGACATATATTTTAATTTTAAGCATTTATGTTGAGAAAAATCGTTTGTCCTCTTTTACAGGCTAAGAACTCACTGCGTGACAGAACCTTATGTAATTGCGACAAATAGGCAACTTAGTGTGTTGCACCCAATCTACCGACTGTTGCACCCCCATTCCGTTATACAATAGAGATCAATGCTCTTGCTCGGGAAGCTCTTATCAATGCAGATGGCACAATTGAGTCCGCTTTCACGCCTGGCAAGTATTCTATGGAGCTTTGCTCCGTTGCCTATGATCTCCTGTGGCGGTTCGACCACCAGGCACTGCCTGCTGATCTAATTAGCAGGTAATTAGTTTTCTAGCAATTTTTTTCCCTGATCAGTCTGCAGGTTCTCTGTAATCAAATAGGACTATGGCTAGATGAGTTAACCAATGTTGAATTCTCCCCGCTCAGGTGGGAAATATATGATAACAATTTTCTAAGTTCACCTCCTGGTTCTGTTTTGTTTAGGGGTATGGCTGTTGAGGATCCAACTGCGCCCCATGGCCTAAAGTTGACAATTGAAGATTATCCTTTTGCCAATGATGGTCTGATCCTCTGGGATTCCATCAAACAATGGGTAACTGACTACGTCAACCACTACTACCCAAACCCTAGCCTTGTAGAGGCTGATCGAGAGCTCCAAGCGTGGTGGACAAAAATTCGAACTGTAGGGCACGCTGACAAGAAGGACGAACCATGGTGGCCAGCCCTCAATACCTCGAGAGACCTAATCGACATCCTCACAATAATCACATGGGTGACTTCTGGGCACCATGCAGCTGCGAACTTCGGACAATATGTTTACGGGGGTAACTTTCCAAACCGGCCTACAATTGCTAGAACCAACATGCCGATGGAAGAGCCCACTGAAGAGGAATGGGAAAATTTTTTGAAAAAACCTGAGCATGCAATGCTGCAATGCTTCCCTTCACAGCTTCAAGCTACAAGAGTGATGGCTGTTTTGGACATATTATCCAATCATTCACCGGACGACAAGTGTCTGGGGGAGGAGATGGAGCCATCATGGGCCAAAGATACGGTCATCAAGGCAGCTTTTGAACGGTTTCAGGGGAGACTGAAGGAGCTTGAGGGGATAATTGATGAAAGGAATTCCAACACCAATTTGGGAAATAGAGTATGAGCTGGGGTTGTCCCGTACGAGCTTTTGAAGCCATTTTCGCAGCTTGGGGTGACTGGAAAAGGAGTTCCATATAGCATCTCCATTTGACTTTGAACTCTATGTTGTGGTTTCAAACTCAGTTTCGGTCACTTGTTCCAAAGTTTAGCCCTTACATAAGCCAGATGCCTATATGTGTTTAGTATATATATGCAGGTGGTTTGGGTATAGCCCATAATTAAGGCTCTAATAAAATTAATATTGACCATTAATTAGCTAACCAAATGTGTTATATCTGAACGGTTTCAGGTGGTTCAGAAGATTGTGCGGCATCTTTTTTTTGACCAAATGGGTCGAATATTTTATCTCAAAGCATTAGTAAATTACAAAAGCCTTACTTGTAAGGGGGTAATGGGCCACAGGCTCTTCGTAAAGGTTTTAGTCCGAATTTCGTGCTCTCAGCCTAATCCACTTTCTTTCACGGATGGTACAACTGGCACGATCAGCACCGTTTATTCAGAGGGCTCAGCTATAGGTGTATAAAATAACGAAAACCATATGGCTATTGGCCTCAGCTGTAACGCTCTGGGCCCAAACATCAGATGGAAAGATTTTTATATAAAATAAAGTTTCTTCACCGTAGCTAATCATTTATCTAGACCCCAATATTTCAAAATTAATTATTACAATCTAAACAAAATATTCATAAATCATAAAAAGCCTAAAAATATCAATCCAAACCCTAAATTTACATTAGCATATCCAATATTTTCAAATATTAATGAAGATCTCCCAAAAAAATTACAATTACGACCTCTCAAAATTAATCTCCAAAAGTACTTTGCAAAACACGCATTCGAAACACAAATCTATCTGAAGTTTCTCAAACTTCTCTAATTATGCCAACTCTGAAAACTATGAGAATAAATGGTGAGCTACAACTAGCTCAGTAATAAGTAGCAAGTCAATAGGGGTTGGGAAAATATAATTTTATCACAATAACCGAATTCCAAAATAAAACACCATAAGCAATACCAAATCCAAAATACAAGTTTGTAACAAAAATATCCAAAGCCACGCAATATAGGGAAATCACCAATGGTCACACAGACCTCCAGGCCACAAAGACCTTCAAATATCACGAGGGGTATCAATTTGGCCACACTGACTACAATTGGGATAAATTGGCCACACAGACCACATAGATATATCTCCAGCTCAAGGACAATTTTCACAATATGCTCACCAAAATAAGTTATAAATATTTCAATTGAATTTCACAAAATCTCGATAATCTTATTTTACCCAAAATTTGTTCTGTTCCCCAAATAATACATCAAAACCATATAAAATACGGTGAATTTTTAAAAATCCAATTGAAGAACCACTTATTTCAAACACTTAACCAATCCTTAAAACTTCTCATTAATTGCCGAACAATATCTCGGAAACCTATTAGCACCACCTCAATCCAAATTTTGGTCTCCAATATACATTCTCTAAGTCTATTTATTAACCTCAATTTTTTCAATTTTTAAAATTCAAACATATATCTATCCATCACTTCAAAATTCAAATATAAGATCCTTATCCATATCTTTCAAATTCAAACATAATAATCTTTAATCCTTTATTTATATAAATTCAAATATAGCATCTCCATCTCAGCACCTTTAAATTCGAAAATACGATTCAACCTCTATCCATAAATCAAAAATAGGATTAAGCCCTTATCTCTTCGTTTAAAATTCAAATTACTCACTTAATACCTTTTTGGACGGGGTATTACAATCTCCCCTCCTTAAAAGAAATTTCGTCCTCGAAATTTGCGGCACCTTCCACAAAGAATAAATCCATTAGCAAGCCAAATCACAAATCATTCATGCTTCTATTGTGCACTCTGATCATACAAAATCACTTCACAATTTTTCCATTAACACAATTCAAGCCTAAGACCCAAAGCTCATACAATATCCAAGCCTAAACTAAGATCAACATCAATATCCTCAAAACAAGCCCACAACTTTAGCTCTTATCCTTAATAGAATGATTAAGACTTAAATCTCTTTCAAATTTAAAGCTATAATCTCACTTCAATCGAAACCTAGCTCTGATAAATGGTATCAGAGCGGTCCTAGTAACCACCAATGTGGACTTGGTGGGCCTTGACGAGGACGTCAAGGATTTAAAGGGGGAGATAGTGATACCCCGAATCCAACATAGAGTGGAAGAAGAGAATGAATGAGAAATTGGTTTATAAGAGCCAAGTCCCACATTGGGACCTTACTAGGTTGAACTGGGCTTTATAATGATCCAAGAAGTTTCAAGAGCAACCTTGACTAATCCTTTTGAAGTCAAAGCACAGATGTGGCTAATGCTTGACCTTGCGTCGTTACATCAATTATATTATTGAATTAGACCAATTCCAAAAGAAAAAGATGGCATAGATCTATCTATTTTCAAAAAATCGTCCACGTTCTAGAGAAAGGCGCTGCCCTCTCTCTAGAACTTTCTTCAAACCCTCGCCCTTGTTTCCTTTTCTCCCTTTTTTCCGGCGGTGGGAGGAGCTCCGACTTTTCCGGCCGTCCTCCCCCCTTCGATCCCCCCTCTCTCCCTTTCTTCTCCGTTCTTTTTCTTCTCCCCTTTCTCTCTCCTTGTCTCTTTTTGTTTGGAATCTTAAAGGTTAGATCCTGGTATTTCCGTACATATTCGGTGGACATAGCCTAGCTAGACGCCTTCTGTTCCTCCAGGCGAGCTCAGCCGCTTATATCATGATCAGTAATGTCCAAGTACTGCTGACAAAGATATCTTTCAAAACGTGGCCGTAGTCACGACTCACAATTTCTACTGTTTGTGGAAATGGACTAATAAGGCGGGTAGCCCTGACATGCATGTGATACAACCCATTATTACTAACTAAGTCAAATTCTTTCAGGAAAACTGCAAAAAGTACTAAAGCTGCTCATGTCTGAAAATGGGGTGGGCGAAATTCGAGCTCTACGTACGTACGCTTCCCCTGATTTTTTGTCGTCCTGTGAGGCTATTTGGGGTATTTCCGACGTTTGAGGTTGTGGTCGATATATAGTCTACAAAAGCTGTACCTGCCAATATTTTGTTGGATCTCAGATTCTCAGAACATGACTGATTCAGCCGAAATAAATCATGCATGGAAGCAAGAAATATTCTTGGCCCCTCAAAAACAAAAGGTGATATTCTTACTGACAAATGCTGGCTACTCTAACGAACATCAACTACTTGTAATGCTTGCTTAGATGCACCTTGATTAAACACTGTTCATTCGGGCTCTTATATATGGACCAAGATCACCCAAATGTCATCTATAGATCTGAACTACGAATTTTATCACGTTTAACCTTCAAATTACCAAAAGTCACATATATATAATTGTCTTTCATAAGTGATAAAATTACGATATTACGCCATATAACCTATTTTTTGTCTATTTCAATTATAGAATTCTTTTAAAGGACAGGCATTAATGCATTTTTGTAGTTTAAAGTTAGTTGTGATGAAATTCTTAATTCAGATTGGATATTTGGGTGATAGTTCTGGAATACAAGTGACATTTTTTCAAAAAAAAAAATTTTATCTTGTACGGGTGGTGGAGGTGTTTTCTTTTTCATTTCCAAATCTTTGGCTCCCACCCTTGATGTTTTCTTGGATCCAGGCCTCATCATTGAAGAACCAATATCTTCAACAATCAAGCCTGCACATCCAATTCGATTACATAACGTCTTACATATTGGCACTCAAAATTTTGGTTCTGATTAAAAAAATTACTAAATAAACTCTATTTTATAAATTATCTTTTTTTATAATATTCATTCAAATCTTCCTCTTTTCACTTTTTTACCAACTCTCATACCCAAAATTTAACAATCAAACATCACCGCATCTTTATGTTTTTTTTTTCTTTTTTCTTTTTTCTTTTTTCCTGGACAACATTGCTTCATTGATCATACAGCTTGCTCATGCAGAGCCAAACTATCACAGTTCAGTATATTGTCCAGTAAACTATTAATACATAACTTTTCTATTACATTAATCGTTCACTCCATTTAGTCAGCTTTGTGATGCATAATTTCCTTCTCTGGGCGTCTCATCTCTTATGATGGTTGGTCCTGTAGCGTTTGTCTAATTAATGGTCAGATCCTCTCCTTCAATTTTCCAATCCGATCTCCTGTTGCTTAAGACTTGTTTAACCAATTCTTGGGAGTCTTCTTCAATCGCGATGGTGCTGTGACGATCCATTTCCGATGCCAGTGAGCAATTAGCCAGTCTAGCAGCCCTTCTTCTCCTTTAATAGGGTTCACCCCCTGCTTCTTTCCGTTATGGCCTTCAAAGTCCCACTATGATTATTCCTACAGATAGCTCCATACACCAGGTTCCCTCGGAAAATAACAATTTCGACATTGATCTTCAGTACTGCCCCCTCCCGAGGCGGGATTCAAACTATCTCCTCCCCCACTTCTTTCCTCTTCCAAGCTAGCTGCATTATGGTCTAAGTAGCTTCTTGATACTTCTTCCACCAGAACCCAAATATCAGGTTTCACACCCCCATGAACTACCTTATTTCTGGTGACCATACAAAGTTCATAATTAAAATTGCACAGAGAATAACCTACGGCCAATTCCCCGGTTTTCATCAGGGTGGTTTTTAAGGGGGTCCAACAAAAATTTAATCCAATCAATGATTGGTCGTCTCTGATATTGCATCTCTATGTTAAATGGGGCGAATTGCCTAAATTTTTCTTCGACAGTACTACGCAGTGTGGAAGAACAACATATACTTCAGTTTCAAAAGAGACTTCTAATGGAAAAGACCACCATATATAAAATGGTAGCTCCATTAATTTGCATTGTACTTCTAAAGTATAATTTGAAGTCAAGATTGGATCTCTTTAATTAATTACTTTCATAATTATTGTTTAGAAAAATATAAACAAGAAATTTAACAGCCATAGAGTTTTCACAACATCCGCCTAATGTAAACTTTAACACACAATTCCGTGGTGGGTCAGTGCCCAGAATTCACCGAGTCATCCAAGGTTATAGTACACTTGTAGTACTGTAGCAAAGACACGTTTTGTTAACTCAAACTTTAGTACCAATAATTCTGCACAAATAGTCACATATGCAGGAAAACTATCGTACAATTAATAATATTAATGGGGACCAAACTATATAAGAGGACATGAATATCGTTGTCTCTCTCTTGCTCTCTGATTCTATATATACAGCAGCGATTAGGCACCACATACGTCGACCCTCAAATTATCCTAAAGCTTAGAAAATCTGGGACTCATCCCTTCGTTATAATTCTGGTATTATCTTCTACCCCAGTAAGCCCCACCATCATGTTGAAGCCAAAAGTTTCCCACTCAAACACTGCCGAAGCCCTCTTCCTTTTACAGAAGCCATTCAGCTACGGAATTAATGGCAGTGCCTCGCTTCCATTCTGGTCAAAGTCCGTATTCCGGCAAAGCCACAAAAGCCTTCACACTGGCTTCCTTCTTAGCAACGTCATAAAAGCTGTTGCCAGTACTAGTACTAGTACGGCCAAGGCTCCCGAGAAGTCCATTGGTGTTAAAGCCATTGTTATCGTGAAACCCACTGTCCGTGGATTTTTGTCAAACCTTGGGTTAGAACGAGGGCTGGATGATATACAAGATTTGCTTGGTAAAACACTCCTCCTGGAGTTAGTTAGTGCTGAGCTTGACCCCAGTAAGTTTTCTTAATTTCAAACTAAACAATCAAGCTTGACGTACCTAATAATGGATCCAATTGTTACTGGATAACACAATAATGCTTTTCCCCTAGCTCGTGAACGAGTTGAAAGTTTAATGTATACTTTTGTGGCCTGGCTTTTTAATTCTTTCGTACTTTTAATTAAGGGTTATATATTTATTTAGTACCTCGGTTTTGACCCATTTTAATAAGTAGTTTTGGGTTTTCAAATTGATCATAAAGGTTCTTCGATTTACTATTTTTATCAAATAAGTTCTTAAACAAGTCCTTTCGCTAAGAGAAGAACTTATTTGATAAAATTATAAACTCAAGACTCAATAATCAAGTTGATAACAAAGAACGATTTGTTAAAAGTTAGGGATGAAATTGGTACTTAACCCCAAATAATATTGTTGCTATTCTATCTCACGGAGAAATAGAGAGAGAGAGAGAGGCCGGAGAGCATGTACTTGTGATAGTGACAAGCAACATGAAGACATAAGACTGAGAGATCGCATCTAGCATGTTCTTCACTTCAAATAATGGTCCCAATTACAAGCCAAAGAGAAGAAATGCAAGTTGTCAAGGACCATATATATATGGTCCCGTCTCCTCATGAGTATGACTAGACAAAAGCAGAATTGTTTAAAGCACCAATGTTCTCGACTCTATAGCACTACCGTTAGGATTACATGTTCAAGATGCTTTAACCTAGAAGTACTATTACACAATGTTTTTTCTTGTAGAATATTACTGCAATTGTTTATATCTATACACGAATTAAGATCACAAATCATATTGCATAAATACACCAAAAATTATACTCGCTTGTACGAAAGTGTCTGTTTGCACATATAAGTTTGATTCAGCATTACGTTAACAAACAATATTTGTAGTGAATGACGTTGGATTATGTTTGTGAACGTCCTAATTTGCAAGAGACGGGATTAGAGAAGGATACAATTCAAGCATTTGCTCATAAGGCGGGCCGCCGGGATGAGGGTGTGAAATACGAGACGGATTTTGAAGTTCCATTGGTTTTGGGGAGGTTGGAGCTGTGTTGGTTGAAAATGAGCAACACAGGGAGATGTTCCTCCAGGATATAGTCCTCGATGGGTTCCCTGACGGCCCCGTAAATGTGACATGTCGCTCATGGGTTCACTCGAAATTCAAAAATCCTGAAAAGAGGGTATTTTTCACTACCAAGGTGAGTAGTTCAGTAGCAAATATGATATAATTGTGTTAACCAAACAATTGGGGCCTTACATGCGCATCTTATTGCTAAAGAAGACCCACAAAACGAACGTACAGTTTTCAGAATCAAATAGGTTGTGGTTCAACTTGGTGTGCATTAGTATCATCCACGTCATGCTAAGTCCTCATCCATCATGTTTTGTTCTTTCTTAGAACTCACCCACGCATGTTGTGGCATCTAATACGTAGTACAATTTTTAATGCGAGTTCACGTGTTTGAATGGGTCAGTCGTACTTGCCATCACAAACACCAAGAGGGTTGAGGAGGCTAAGAGAAGAAGACCTGAAGAATTTGCGAGGTAATGGTCAAGGAGAGCGCAAGAGCTTCAAGAGGATCTACGATTATGATGTCTACAATGATATTGGAGATCCTGATCAAAATCTAAAACTTCAAAGACCAGTACTTGCTGGTAAGGAGCACCCTTATCCTAGACTTTACAGGACGGGGCGCCCGCGTTGTGTGACAGGTGATCGCCATGAGCTTTTAATTTTAATTAACTTCCCCATTTTAAGAAGGAAACATGCTTGACCAATGTAATCGTGAGCTCAGAAGCCATATACCATACGCAAGCTCATGACAATACTTGACATGCATAATATATTGTCTGTTTCTATTGAAATCACCACTTTTCTCAAATATGCCTAGATGATATCAATTCTGTTGCATTTTCTTTCCAGATTTCTCAGCAAATTTATTTGTGATGGAAAAGATTCCTTGATAAATTTGTATTTTTCGAATGAGCTAGCGTACTGCAGTCACCGTGACATGAAAAGAAACCAAATCCAGAAAGTGATAACCAAGTGTATGGTTCAGGACAGCATAGCGGAGAGTTCGGGAAAATGTACATTATAAAAGCACAATATTGGACGTTCTAATCAGAAAGTTCTGGGGCATACATGATGTTTTTGTTTTTCTTTTGAGAGGTCGTTCCCCTCCACGTGGGACCTTAATTAAGGTTTGGGGGCAGGGGCCCTTCACCTCCGTGTGGTTTATGAAATCAAAGATCCTTGTAGAAGGGTTCTAATTACTTGTTGGAGGAAGTATAATTTAAGAAAATAAATCTACTCTCTGACAACTTATACTTTCAAATAAGTGAGAATTTAACTTTGCTAAACAGGTACGTTAAATTATGTACGAAGGCAAAAAGCTGCTCATGCCTTGATTATCTAAGTTTTAAGTATCGTTTCATTCATTCTGAATTTCTGATCATTGAACAGCCACAATTAATGAACGCAGATCCACTGTCAGAGACAAGGTGCAGCAGGTTTTATTTTCCTCGGGATGAATGCTTCTCCGAGATAAAGGCGCTAACTTTTTCAGCGAAGACCGTTTACTCCGTTTTGCGAGTACTGGTACCATCGCTAGGGACAGTGATGAGGGATGGGGATGTTGGATTCCCTTACTTCACAGCCATAGATGCGCTTTTCACTGAAGGGGTTCACTTGCCAACTGAAGAGGGCCAAAAGGGGTTCCTCAGAGGCATCATGCCCAGGCTTGTGAAAGCCATCGGCGAAACAGGAGGAGATGTGCTCCGCTTTGAGACCCCTGAAACTATGAGCAGTACCGAAACCAACCCACACAAACACTTGTCTCTCTCTATCTCTCACCCTCTGCATAATGTAATCTACGCTTTTTGGATTTGCAGGGGACAAGTTCTTTTGGTTTAGGGGTGAGGAATTTGCTCGACAGACTCTTGCTGGTCTCAACCCATATAGCATACAGTTGGTCACGGTATGACTTGAACTACTAGCTAGCAAAGCATGAAGTACTTGAGAGCACGAGGGAGAAAGGAACTACAAAAAAGAAAAAAAAAAAAAAAAGACACAAATAACACTAACATAAAAGCAGCCACATTTTCGGATAACGGATTCTATGCAAAGACAAATTGTGCGAAGTCATGACTGTGATTTAAAGATACAAATTCAACTTTCTAAGATTAACCACATCATTTAATCATGAGCTAAGCCAAGATTGGACCACGTCATTTTGTCACTCATCTCATTAAATGACGTGACCAGCCTTAACATGTTAGATTTATATCTTTAAATTATAACCGTCACTTTGCATGGCCTTTGTACAGTTTGTCTTTCACAAAATCATTTCTCGCCATTTTGCTCCATAATTAATGCCTTAAACTTGCAAAAAATTGTGCAGGAATGGCCATTGAAGAGTAAACTTGACCCTGAAATCTACGGTCCACAAGAATCAGCTATCAAGAGGGAAATGATTGAGAAGAGATTGGAGGTCTAATGACTCTTGACAAGATTAGCAAAATCTATATATATATTCTTATAAATTTAATGCAGGACTGGCCATCACCCAATTGACTCTCACAAATGAATTTGTGTTTTTTGAATGTGTGCAGGCAATAAAAGTAAAGAAATTGTTTATACTAGATTACCATGATATGTTATTACCATTCGTCAGCAAAGTAAGACAGCTTGAAGGCACTACACTCTACGGTTCACGTACACTATTCTATTTAACCAAATACGGCACATTGAGGCCACTAGCTATTGAGCTCACTCGGCCGCCTATGACGGAAAGCCACAGTGGAAGCAAGTTTTTACACCTTCTTGGCATTCAACTCATGTCTGGCTCTGGAGGCTTGCCAAAACTCATGTCCTTGCCCATGACTCCTGGTTTTCATCAACTCGTTAGTCACTGGTATGTTCTGAGTTTAACTTGTTGATTTGTTCTTGAGATATATATGGCTACGGGAACTTGCATCAGAACGTACTGATCACGGGTAAAGTTGGGTCATTATAAAGGAAAAAAATATATTTTTTCCTTTTTTTGAGACCTACATTAATAATTTGTTATAAAATTTCTGCTAAAGCAGGAAAGATTATCATCTATAAATCAAACTTATATATATGTTTTGGTGTGCTTTAATTTAGACATATATTTTAATTTTAAGCATTTGAGAAAAATCGTTTGTCCTCTTTTACAGGCTAAGAACTCACTGCGTGACAGAACCTTATGTAATTGCGACAAATAGGCAACTTAGTGTGTTGCACCCAATCTACCGACTGTTGCACCCCCATTTCCGTTATACAATAGAGATCAATGCTCTTGCTCGGGAAGCTCTTATCAATGCAGATGGCACAATTGAGTCCGCTTTCACACCTGGCAAGTATTCTATGGAGCTTTGCTCCGTTGCCTATGATCTCCTGTGGCGGTTCGACCACCAGGCACTGCCTGCTGACCTAATTAGCAGGTAATTTTCTAGCAATTTTTTCCCTGATCAGTCTCCAGGTTCTCTGTAATCAAATAGGACTATGGCTAGATGAGTTAACCAATGTTGAATTCTCCCCGCTCAGGTGGGAAATATATGATAAAATTTTTCTAAGTTCACCTCCTGGTTCTGTTATGTTTAGGGGTATGGCTGTTGAGGATCCAACTGCTCCCCATGGCCTAAAGTTGACAATTGAAGATTATCCTTTTGCCAATGATGGTCTGATCCTCTGGGATTCCATCAAACAATGGGTAACTGACTACGTCAACCACTACTACCCAAACCCTAGCCTTGTAGAGGCTGATCGAGAGCTCCAAGCATGGTGGACAGAATTCGAACTGTAGGGCACGCTGACAAGAAGGACGAACCATGGTGGCCTGCCCTCAAGACCTCAGAGACCTAATCGACATCCTCACAACAATCACATGGGTGACTTCCGGGCACCATGCAGCTGCGAACTTCGGACAATATGCTTACGGGGGTTACTTTCCGAACCGGCCTACAATTGCTAGAACCAACATGCCCACGGAAGACCCTACTGAAGAGGAATGGGAAAAGTTTATGAAAAAACCTGAGCATGCACTGCTGCAATGCTTCCCTTCACAGCTTCAAGCTACAAGAGTGATGGCTGTTTTGGACATATTATCCAATCATTCACCGGACGACAAGTATCTTGGGGAGGAGATGGAGCCATCATGGGCCAAAGATCCGGTCATCAAGGCAGCTTTTGAGCGGTTTCAGGGGAGATTGAAGGAGCTTGAGGGGATAATTGATGAAAGGAATTCCAACACCTAATTTGGGAAATAGAGTAGGAGCTGGGGTTGTCCCGTACGAGCTTTTGAAGCCATTTTCGCAGCTTGGGGTGACTGGAAAAGGAGTTCCATATAGCATCTCCATTTGACTTTAAACTCTATGTGTTGTGGTTTCAAACTAGTTTCGGTCACTTGTTCCAAAGTTAGTCCTTACATAACCAGATGCCTATATGTGTTTAGTTATATATGCTTGGGTATAGCCCATAATTAAGGCTCTAATAAAATTTAAGGGTTATATACCTCCTTGACCCATTTTAATAAATAGTCCAGATCATAAATGCCTCCTATACACATGTGTGTTTAGTCATATTATTTTATATACATGTGCTTATGATTGGAAGGTGTGTTTGGGTAAATAGGGACCCATCAATTAAGGGCTCTAAATAAAAGTATTAACCCAAAAATTATTGACCATTAATTAGCTAACCAAAAATACTTTTGGTACTACTATATCTGCGTACCAAAATATAACTATTGGCTCAGAAGATTATGCGACAGCTTTTTATTGGCCAAATGGATCGAATATTTTATCTAAAAGCGTTAGTAAATTACAAAAGCCTTACATGTAAGGGGTTAATGGGCCAAAGGCTCTTCGTAAAGTTTGAGTCCAAATTTCGTGCTCTCAGCCTAAATCCACTTTCTTTCACGGATGCTACTGCTGGCACGATCAGCACCGTTTATTCAAAGGCCTCAACTATAGGTGAATTGGACCAATTCCAAAACGAAAGTTGAATAACTAAAACCATATGGGCCATTGGCCTCAGCTATATTATTGAATTAGACAAATTCCAAAAGAAAGAGACGCAGACTATAGTACAATTGATTAGTCAAGTTAGGATTAATTGCCTTCACATTTAGTACATGAGAGGGACTCAATGCTCGCGCCCTGTTTACTTCTTGAGGAAATTCTGAAACCAATGGGCTGAAAGTTTGGGATATCTTTTCAATCCGTGCTTATAATCAACATAAGTGATCCCAAAACGTACTGTGTAGCCTGAATTCCATTCAAAGTTGTCTAACAAGGACCATGCTAAATATCCCTTCACATTTACTCCATCCCTATCGGAAAAACAAAACAAATGTCAACCAGAGAGAGAGAGCACTTACTTGATAGCCCTGCGAAGATACCGAAGATGGTTGTAATAGTTCTCAAATTCTTTGGTTGTCTACAAGAGCTTCCTTAAGTGACATGGTGACATTATTGAACTCATCAATTCCTACAAGATACTTGCATTTTAGATTCAAATAGACATGACCTATAACCCAATCTTTATTCAAATTTTCAATTGACATTCTGCAAAAATAATTGAGAAAGTAGAGGAAATTGCCATTCTCAGTGATGTAAATCAGTGGATTATGGTACTTCTTTGTATAGAGCAAAAGATCTCGAATTCCTCGAGGATAAATATGAAGCCATTCTGAAACAGCTTATGATTTAAATAAAGTAAAAAAGTCAATAAAAAAAATATTATAAAACCCTCATCTCTTGTGTTCACTGGATGACTGAATGTCTACAAATTTGGGAAGAAAATGACTAAGGAAATTGGCTTGTTTTGCACTCAAACAGCTATGTGGTTTACTTTAAGTGCATGCACTCGCACCTGTGGACCAATCGGGATGCGATTTCGCTCACCTGCCATGCAGAACAAAATGGAGTATATATGGTGTAGTAGCTAGTCAGTGTCGAATTCAATTGGCAAACAAAATGACATTTCTTCAAGGTATCTGATTTCTACTAACTTGAAAGATTAACATGAGAATCTGTCAAGAAGCTATCTCTTCCAGCACTAGGCTCGTGAGGTGCATAGGTAGCATAATAAGCAGTGTAGTAGTTTAGTCCGATGAAGTCAAATGACCCTTTTACTAGCCTGGATTGCTTTTTGGTGAATTTGGGCAATCTGTCTCCAACCAGAAATCGCATGCTATGTGGATAAACACCATTTATCAAGGGGTCCATTAACCTGCAGTAATGAATGGATATTAGAAATTTCAGTATGAGTTAAGGGACACAATCTTGACGGTCTGTTCCTATTAGAAGGCACATATTCATTTATTATAATAATTCAAGAACGCAATATGACGAAATCAATAGTTTGGATGCTAATATGACATTGACTCCATAATTTAGGGGGCATGATGAAGTTTCTCCAATATATATACACCGAAAATGAAGCAGGATTTACCATCCAATCCTAAAATCAAGGCCTCGTAGTGCTGCATTACGATTATGTCTGGCATTAGAATAGGGCACCACCCAGCCTGTCACGAGGGATATCCCAATTGTGCCTTTTTGTCTTCTCTGCACATAAATATGCTGCATTGGGTTAAGACGTGATATATCCGTGCGATCTCTTTTTGAGTTTTCCTAAGCATAAAGCATTTTGGTTTTGGAACCTGGAATTTGCGCTTGTACAGTTTAACAGCGGCTGCATGAGAAAGAAGCTAGTGGTGTAACACCAGATATGGCTTTGTCCCGGAGTCTCCAACGGTGCATTTCAAGTTTTGCCAATCTGAACATCGACCTGGTGGTGAAGACCCAAATACGTAACCACTTACACTGTAGCTAGTTGGCTCGTTAAGTGTCATCCAGTACTTCACTCGATCACCAAATTCCTTGAAGCAAACCTCAGAATAGTCCTGAAAATCATCCCTTTAGAGCATCATCAAGAGTTCACATGCAAAGAGTACCCCAAATGTTTAATCTAAAGGGCTTGAGGTCTTCTGATCTCATACTGACATTGATTCTTGTCTTAAACATGGTTAGAAGAGAACGAGGAAGGCCCATCTTTTGCTGCAACTTATATTTGTAATTCAGGGTTTAATGGTTTGAAACAAAAGAAGGAAAATAAGGTAACATTTGTTATACGGGTGGGAGGATCACAAATTAATGAGTTTACTTACATAATTCTAGGGCTTAAGAAACCTCCATAACTATCTTACAAGGCTTGGGGAAGATCAAAGTGGAACAGTGTCACAAATGGCTTTAGACCTGCATTAATCTTTTATAAAAATCTAGAGTAGATTATGATCAGCACCTGATAGATAGGCAGATGGAAAAAGTGGATTGAATGGCGACCTTTAGCTAGAAGTTCATTGATGAGGTTGTTGTAGTATTTAATTCCTTCCCTGTTCACACCCCACTTCGCTTTCCATCTGCCACAAACAGAAATAAATCAACCAAAACCGTGTGATTCCCTTCGTTGAAAAACAGGGGACGGCCGCCAAGAAAAAGAGAAAAGAAAAACAGGGGATGGCCTGATGTATTCAACCAACCTGCAAGAGCATTATTAGTAGGTTATCTATTCTAGTTTTTTGGTTAGAATAGAGAATTAATATAGCTAAAATGTAAAAATTGTGTGTTTTACCGCTTATCTATTTTAACAAAAGTTAACAAAAAAATTTAACAAGTAAACAGTGGTATCTATTTTTAGATAACTACTGTTCACTTCTTCATTTAAAATATAATATAATTTCTCTTTTATTTTCTCTCTCTTCCACTCATGCTCTCTCTCTCTCTCTTTCATTTTTTTCTCTCTCTCTCTCTCTCTCTTTCATTAAAATAATAATATAATTTCTCTTTCATTTTTAGATAATCGAATTTTAAAAATATGACAGTTGGAATAAGACAAAATTTAAAAATATGACCATTAGAAAAAGATAAAATTTTAAAAATTCAATTTTTTAGGATTAGAAAAATATTCAAAAATATGACCGTTATGATAAAACGAATATTCAAAAAAATAAATGTTAAAGAAAGAATAGAGAAATCTTTGAAAAATAATATTTTAATAGAATAGTAAAAGTAGATGGTTAAAATAGAGAAGCTGCTGGGGATATTTTTAAAAAGTTAGTAATTAAAATAGAGAAGTGCACTTTTTAATTAAAATAGAGATCCAAATATGAAGAAGCTGCTAATAATGCTATAAATGCATTATATTTAATTGGTAAAATTGTTTGGGCCCCCCTCCCCCCAAGTTTTTCCTTTTTTCTTTTGCAGGTTGTGGTCTGATTCTTTCATATTGGACCATGAGATGGAGAACCTGTATGCATCAAGACCCATTTCCTTCGTAATCCCAACATCTTCCTATTCATACATTTAAAGACGACTCCAAGTGTTAGAGAATCATCATAAAGATTTTACACTATTTTATCTCATATATTGCCAGGAGATTTCTCTCTAATTATATATATTATGTTATGTTAGGCACAAAAAAGGAGAAAATTCAGAATTTCAAAATTGATTACAATAGCTAAAAGATACTTGGAGCTTAATGTTAATGTATTTTAGTTGGGGTAAAGACTTCATGACGAGTCTGTATTAATTCTTGAGATTTGTGTATTTGTGAAGTCCTGCTCAAAACCAGTGGTTCAACATAATTGGTGATCGTCTAAAGGTAAGTTTGATTGAAGTCTGCATGTAGTTCACTAACGAGAAGTCGAGCGCTGATATTTGTGATGCACTCAAAGTTTGATCAAAACTTGCGAAAGGCTATTATAATGGTTTTAACAGATGCGCTCAAGATTCAAGAAGTCTGGAACCTTCGTGAGAACCTTCCTTCGACTCTCCAGAGAATAAAAACCATTTTTCTCACATTCTTTGATAACGTTCCAAAAGATATACCTTGAGAGACCTTGCTTCCAGAGCCTTCTTTAAGATACTCTCTCTGTTAATGTTTCTATAGTCTGTTGCTGAGAATTGAGATTGAACCCTGAGATTTTTCTTTCCCCCATTATCTCAGATCAATTTTGATCACAAGATAAACCTTGATTAAGAAGGTAACTCTAGAGGTTGCTGGAGATCTACCAAGAGAAGCGATTGCACATGGGTGTGTGGAAAGATTGGCTTGGCTGTAAAGATCAGTTTTTGGAATCAAGAACTTCAAATGGAAGAGGAGTTCCTCGTTCCCTGCAAGAGGCAGATCTGGATGTTGTATTCCAGGTAAGGTAAAGTAGAATAGACTAGCAACGGGGTGTTGGGTAGTTTATAGATCACTGTGTACCGAGTTTGAAAGTTTCTAGTGGATTCGCTTAACTGGCCTTCTAGGCCGGAGAGTTTTTACCTCTTGAAAGATTCTTTCAAGCGGGTTTTCTTTCGTAATCACTCTTGGTGTCATTGTGTGTGATTGTGATTACGTAGATAATTTGTTGCTGTTGCGATTGTCTTTCTTTTGTTTCTTTGATTAAGAAAGAAAGTATAGTATATTTGTAGAATTGACAACTGCAATAACTTGTCCATATTGAGTTATTAATTCCGCATATATACTGTTGCTAGACTCTTGAAATTTGCTGATTGTGCTTGTGAGATTGTGCAGTTGTAATTTAAAAGAATTGAGAATTTTCAGAACCTATTCAACCCCCCCTTTCTAAGTTCGGCAACACTATATTGAGTCTTGAACCGTCCACAACACTAAACATATATGAGTGGCTTTTTCTTTTCGTTTTTTGTTATGTGCACAATACCTTGTAGTGATGATATTGATCAATAGCAACATCCCCGTTACTATGATCCTTTATCCTCCCTGCAATTTCATTATAACACTATTTAGAATAGATTGTAGTAGCATCATGCATGCTTTAACATTGATTATCCTCGGGCAAAATCAGATCAAACGATGGAGTAGTCTTGTAACTTATAGACCTACTTATCAGCACAAATCCAATAATTCAGCTTCAGTCATAAAAGCATGTGTCTTAGTTAGATCAAGATCCTCTCTAATTTGTTGTCTGAATTAGATTGTCTAATTCGAATAATAAATTAGAAAGAATTTCTGTTCGCCTAATTAACTACAGAGGACAGGATATACTGATTTGAACAAACATGCATCTTAGAATTTACACAATATGTGAAAGGTGGGTCTAACTCAACTCCAAAAGTGATAGTGAGGATACCACACCTTATAAGAAGCACAGACTAGTTTTTCTGCAATGCGGGACCTCCAACAGTGCACTTTACCTTTTTCCTTTGATGCTAATAATTCTGTCACTATCTATACGGTCATAAAAAAAGTACTATTTCTTCTGGGTGGAAGAGTCCTAAAAATAATTGAAGAGAGAAGAGAGAGAGAGAGAGAGAGAGAGAGAGAGAGAGAGAGAGAGAGAGAGAGAGAGAGAGAGACAGAGGGACCTGGATATCTATGGGTGAAAGTATCCCATACGGATGGTGCCCTCCCACCTTCTTTTGCCGCACCTTCATACTGGAAAAATCCAAATAACACACATGGTGGTACTTAACATCCTCGACGGCCGAGGAAACTAGGAGAAAAACCTCTGGCTATTATGATCAGAATCCTACAACGGCTGTAGAAAACTTAAGACTAACCTGGTAAGACGAGGACGCTGTACCAAAAATGAAACCTTTTGGAAAGCTGTGCCGGTTGAACGAAGCATCATGGCCATGACTTGCTATAACGCAAATGTCTGTGGTAAATGAGCCCAGAAGAACTACGAGACTTGAGATTAGAGAGCTCTGAAACCCCATATCACTGCTTTAGTTGATCCTCTGTTATGTTCTGAGCATTTTAAGTAGGTGATCTGCCTCTGAATATCAGCTATCCAACTGAAGATCAGCTAATTCCGACAGTTATCAATTCTGTCTTATCAATTCTGTTGACGTGCTGACGCCTGCGCGAGACCGGCGGCCTCTGGAAACGGGAGACATATTTCGAAAAAATGTGTTGCATGTCTTTTAAAAGGGCATTTTTTTTTTTGATAAGTGTCTTTTAAAAGGGCATTGGGTGCTGTTTGTAACTGCCAAGTACGGTTTCAATTATTTCAAGCCTACCCAGGATTTTTGGGAAAGTTCTCTTTCATCTTGCCCAAAATTGCGAGTTTCAAGCGTATCCAGGATCTACTCATCTTGCCCAAATTAAGCCTTCCCGTTTTTAAGTTTTCTTCCGTGCATATCGTATTTTTTGGGGAAACAACGTGGGCAATTTGTATATGTTTAAACTTATTTGGGGAAGTCTGGCTTTAAATAAGTTGGAGTGCCTTCTACTAATTAGTGACCAATTAAAGAAAACATATTTATTCTAGGCTTATTTATATTTTGACATTGGGCCTCTAAAAAATTATGATACTATAATTTGGACCCCAAAATTCACATTCATTCTGGCTTATTGCATAAGTAATGCATTATTCAACAAGAGGCAGTTGTAAATGCGTGTACACAAATTAACATTGATATCATTATTATTCGAACAAATATACATGGAGCGGAAATTTTTAGTCGCCGATTATTGATTTGAGACAGCCCTTGATACTAATGGATAGTAAATATATAGTATGAATGTTGTCATGTACTATTTTCTAAGGAATTTCTTAAACCAACGGGCTGAAAGTTTAGGATATCGTTTCAATCTGTCGGACTTATAGTCTACATAGTTGATACCAAACCGAACTGTGTAACCGTCATTCCATTCAAAGTTGTCCAACAAGGACCATGCAAAGTATCCTTTGACATTCACGCCATCACTGCACCAAATTAGAGAAACAAAAGGTCAGACAACTACAAATTTGTGAAGGAGAGAGAGGGAGAGGGGGGAGAGAGAGAGCTACTGCCAAACAGTTACCTTATAGCCTTGGAAAGATACCAAAGATGGCTATAGTAGTAGTCTATTCTTTGGTGGTCCATGAGAGCTTCCTTGAGCGACAGGGTGCCATTATTGAACTCATCAATACCTACATTATATTAATATGGTTGCATTTAGCTTCAAATGGATTAATATATATAATCTCATAAGACATACGATATTTAATTATTTTGAACTCATAATTAGGACTATATACAAAAAGAGAGTTTGAAAAAGACTTACCATTCTCAGTGATGTAGATTAGTGGGTTATTATACTTCTTCTTTGTGTAGAGCAAAATATCTAGAATTCCTCTAGGATAAACATAGAGCCAAAATGAAGCAGCCTGCAGTTTAAGTAAAATGGAGTCAATTAATACAGCTAACTCTACGAATTATGAGCAAAATGAAGGTAATTGCATTAATGGTAAAGATCTCTCCGAAAAACCTGCTAAAAAGATATTTAACATGTGAGAGAGATCCGAACCAAGGCTATCTTAAGGTTCAAAATTACTCCCATTATTATCAAATCTAAAAATTGATAGATTTCGAAACACACCCTTGGACCAATTGGGATCCCATTCCTCTCACCTGCCATGCATGAACGGAAGAAAAGAATTAAGGAAGCTGGGTATGGTTTAGTTGACTAACTAACACAATCATTTCTGCAAGTGTGTATATATATATATATATATTGAATTTCTGCTTACTTGAAAGATTAGCACCATAATCCGTCAAGTAACTTGTGCGTCCAATATTATTACGCTGATCAGGTGCATTGGCTACATAATTCGTAGTGTAGTAGTTCAATCCCACAAATTCGAATGAGCCCTTTACCAGCTTGGATTCTTCTTCCTTGAAATTAGGTAATCGGCTTCCAACCAGTGATCGCATGGTATGTGGATAGTTGCCGTTTGTCAAGGGGTCCATTAACCTGCATTAATATCGATGCTATGAATCCCTAAGGTGTCCATGCAATCAACCATCACAAAAAAAATATAAGATTTTCAGACATATATATATATATAACCCATAATTCATAGTTACATAATTAATTGGTGTAGTAAAAATGAAAAAAAGATAAATATATGAAATTAAGACATTTCGATCCGTTTTGTTGCATATTTATTCTTAATAAAAAATAAAAATAGCAATTGCTATCTTGCGCGTACTTACCATCCAAACATGAAATCAAGAACTCGTCGCTTAGCATGTTGATCACGTTTTGTGTTTGAGTATGGCAAGGTCCAGCCTGCCACAATCGATATCCCTATAGTGCCTCTTTGTCTTGGCTGCTCCAATTTCAGCAATAGGTAGTTAATTAAGACAATATTATTTTATCTAATCAAATTTTCTTCAATTATTCCACCAATTCAGAGATGTACGACAAAATGGATCAAGCTGCATGCCTAAGAAATTCCTTGGATCATCCGTTACATCAATTTCTGAAATCTCGACCTTTTTATTTTTATTTTTATTATTCAAATTCAATGGTTGTAGATTTGCTATTGAAATTGAAGGACCTATTATTAGGGTACTGTTAGAATTGTCAAAAATATTGATATTGCAAAATCTCAACCATTGAATTTGTAAAATAGTGTTTCATATATTGTGCTAGCTAGTTGGGACGACAAATACGAAACATTTTGATGTCATATATATATATACTAATTGAACCTGATATTCTTGCTTGTACACTAGAACGGCGGCTGCATGAGCGAGAAGTTGATGGTGCATCACCAAATACGGCTCTCTCCCGGAGTCTCCACGGGTACAATTCAGATTTTGCCAATGGGAGCATCGACCGGGTGGTGACGACCCAGTTGTATAACCACCTGCTACGTAGCTCGTTGGCTCATTCAGTGTGATCCAGTGCTTCACTCGATCACCAAATTCCTTGAAGCAAAGCTCCGCATAGTTCCGAAAATCATCCCTTTTAGATTGCCATAGACGAGAATTATTAATACACAAACACAGTGTATCGTTAGATTGAGAAAACATGTAGAAATATATACTACATGCATTAACAGGTCGACGGAGGATCCCATATAGTGAATCGATCACTTACACAATGAGAGGACTTAAGAAACCATCATACTCATCTTCTAATGCTTGGGGGAGATCCCAGTGGAAGAGAGTCACAAAGGGCTTCACACCTACACTTGACAGTGGTAGTAAACTAGTTGGGAATTGTGAGCACAAGAGAAATTGAAGAAAAACGAATATCGAATTCTACGATTTGAGCTCGCCTGACCTTTTTTCAGGAGCTCATTGATGAGATTGTTGTAGTATTTAATCCCTTCCCTGTTCACACCCCCACTCACTTTTCCATCTGCAACTCGCAAAGAAACAACAAGTATGCGCCCAAAACATGTCATTCAAGTCATTGATGGGTCCATTTTACAGTATGACTAAAAAGTAAAGATTACTGCAAATGACAATTATCTTACTCGGCAAAACTCGGGACCATGAAATTGAGAACCTGTAGGCATCTAAACCCATTTTTTTCATAATCCGAACGTCTTCCTGGATCATAAAAGAGTACAGATCATTCTAATGTAATCAACAAGGTGTGCGTCTAATTATCCACGGTGTCATGTTAAGGCTGAAGTTTTAAAACTTCAAATTGTCAAAATGGACTCAGAAAGACATATAATTAATATGCAATACTGGGGTTATAATAATGATAAGTGAGTAGTGCTTTTTCTTTTTCTTCTAATTTATTTTATAATTCGAGTAATTAGATTTAACTTTCTTTTTCTTTATGATGTGTACCATACCTTGTAGTGATGATATTGATCATTAGCTACGTCTCCATTACTGCGATCCTTTATCCTATCTGCAATTTCAAGTTGAAACTATACTTAGAAAGAAAATATAGGCTCTAATAATTCGATGGTATATTCAAGTTTTCCACCAAATACCTAATTTTGTAATGAAAAATGCTCACTTTTTCTTGCCTTTTGCTATGGAATAAAATCACACTTTGGGGCAAAGAAAAAATTAAAGGAGGCAAACATTAAGGCAATCAGCAATTGTGCCCAAGATCATCCTTTTACTCCGGCCATCACTACAGCAGGGAAAGGGATTTTCTTCCCTAAATCTCTATTGAGAAAAGCGAGAGAGACGGAGACCTGGATATTTATGGGTGTAGGTGTCCCATATGGATGGTCCTCTACCACCTTCTTTTGCTGCTCCTTCATACTGGGAATCGAAAGAACAAAAATGGGCATATATTCGACATCGATCTTAATTCCATAGAAGATACAATAAATTAATATATCTGATGTCTATCAGATAAACATAAGCTTAAGGAGAACTAACCTGGTAAGAAGATGATGCAGTCCCGAAAATGAAACCTGCTGGGAAATTGCTCCGGTTGAATAACGAAGCATTCTGGTCATGGTTTTGGGTTACAGCAATAATAGTAGTGAAAGAACCGAGAAGGAGTAAGAGACTTAAGAGTCGCAGATAGCTCTGAAATGCCATTACTGCGAGAGCGAGGTAATCCGCTGGTGAGTTAGCAGGCTTTATATCATGGAAAATCAGCACCGCATAAGTTTAGGAAACAAGATTATAATGATCGGATGATTCCCGAAGACCGCTCCCTGATCAAGGCCACTGGCTCTCTGGAAAGCGAAGGCTGAAGCAACTATTCTTGGAAACAAGAGAGATGGGATAAGTCTATTTCTGACGTACGCTTTGACAGCAAAAATCGTTTCATGTCTTTATCCATAATGTATTGGACTTTTCTCAAATTCGATAGCTTTGTTGGTGTTGACTGTTGATGTGCTTTAGATCACAGTAGTGTTTTGTGATTAGCGTTAGACGTCAATTACCTTCCATGACCAAATTTTAGTGATAAAATACTGACTTTTTGTGAGAAAAAATTTGGTCACAGTAAACTTTCTGGTATATCTATTATAAAATTAAAAAAATACAAGAAACTTATTTTACCATCAATGTAAGTAAATAGGTGTAATTTTCTGTTCGATTGTAAGGTGCAATTTTGAAAGAAATAGACCGAGTAACTATATTTCATTATAAGATTCATACTGTTTGAAATTTTACATGAATAACATTAAATGGTATAGAATCTACTTACTTAATTAGTCTATATCTCTTTACTAATGACGTCGTGCAATCCGAATAAAAAATTACTAAGAATCACGTATATTCTAACAGTGGGAGGTTAGTCCTATCAATACCACCGCAAGACGTTCATATGTATTTGTTAGAAGCAAACAAATTTCTCACAATATGTTTCTTCGTGACGGGACTTTTAGCCCATGAATCTGAAGCGGACCCGAAATCCTCTACCACATTATACACAATTCATGAAATCTTGGCCATCCATTTACTACTACTCTGCACGTGCATCGCGCTCAAATCTCTCTCTCTCGGACTACTCATGACCTAGTAAAAGACGGATCAAAAAATAATATCACCACTCAATCTATTTCTTTTTTTCGAATTGTATCGCGCAATCCAAACATAAAATTGTCGAGATCATATCCTATATTCTAATAGTGAGAGATTTGTCCTATCAATAGTACGACAAGACGTTCATATGTATTTGTCAAAAGCAAACAAATTTCTCACAAAATATTTCTTTCGTGACCGGGACTAGCCCGTGAATCTGAAGCGGACCCAAAACCTTCTACCACAGGATACAATTCATGAAATCTTGGCCATCCACTTGCTACTTCCGTACGTGCATCACGCTCAAATCTTTGTCTCTCTCTCGGACTAGCTAGTCACGTTGGAATGGACGGATCGAAGAATGGTATCCTGGATCCGTCCAAACCCATATTTTCTTGACATAGACATTATTTTCTTTCAATTTCCACGATAATGACAACTCGATCGTGTCATCTTCAGTTGCCTTTCAAATCATTTAAGAGGACGGTGCTGCGTTGCGGGCTATTAGTTGTCATGCATAAAACTCATAAAACTCTATGGGTCGGGCTATGGTGCTAACCTTTAACTTTCTAAGAGGAAATAATAATTAATGGACCACGTTATGCCACCGCATTAATCTATTACTGTGAGAAAGAGAGAGATTGGAAAAATATGGAGATAATAGTACGGATATATATATATATATAAAAGTGAGAAGAGGTGGGCAAAGAGAGAAATTGAGCATACGTGAAACAGGGAGGGTAAAACGGGAATGTTCAAACAAATGGTTTGAAACTCTGGTACATATTTAACTGGGGTTAAGCTATTTCATCTCTTCAAGCAATCTGAGTCGTTCTTTAACTTCTTTAATGCGGTGGCATAATCTGGTCATTTTATTAGGTCCTCTAATTAGCACTTAAGGTTAGGACCACAACCGAACCCTAACTCTGTTGCATGTTCTCAGGTCGGGCCAGCTCGCTAGAAAATTCTGGCAATTTATTGCGGGCGGGGGCTTTTTCTTTTGTTTCGGCTAGTTTAAGTTTGTGCACTTTTTTATTTAATTTGAAATTTTTTCTTAGTAAAATGAGTTTGAGGAGGCCTGGGGTCAGTATCGTTTTGAAAAAGTTTTCTTTATAATGATTAATTTTTTTTTAGATATATTATTTTAGGTGTTTATGTGAATAGTAGAATTGATAGAAAATGATGATTAGAAAAAAAAAACAACTTTTTAAATTTATTTCTTTTCAGAATGTAAGAGTACAAAAATATGTTTGAAAAAAATATTTTTTTGAGATATGTTTTATGGGTTTTAGTAAAAAAATTTGGTTTTATGTTATTTTTTACCGAAATAAGGTATAGATTTTTTTAAAAAAATATTGAAAGATATTTTGTGTGAATTGGAAAAAGTTTTAAAATAAGAAAAAGTCTTGAATACCCTTAACCAAACATAGCCCTGCTGGCAGGATCGTTGGACAGCCTTCTGATGTACGTAGAGGATCAAACACATCATATTCACTGAAGAAGCGGTAGCATTTGAGTACATAAACCGACACAACTTAGAAAACGTATAAATGGAGAAATCAGCTGACGTTTGTTTTTTTTTTTTTTTTTTCCAAGTAAGGAAATTCATTCATCCAGATCAATTCAAGCGGGGATCTCTTGGATTTTCACTGGTTCAGGATCCAAAAAGGAATTCAAGCAGTAGAGATATTTCGTCAGTTCTATCCACAGCAGCCCACTTAGCAATATTATGTTATTAGAATATAGATCAAATTGAGTAAGATGTCTATTTCCTGAGAAATTTTTTAAACCAATGGGCTGACAGTTTAGGATGCCTTTTCAATCCGTTCTTGTAATCTACAAAATTGATGCCAAATCTTAAGGTGTAGCCTGAAACCCATTCGAAATTATCCAGCAATGACCATGCAAAGTATCCCTTCACTTTAACACCATTCCTAAAAAACAGAGAAGTAATGTCAAAACCAATAGATTTCTCAAAAACAAAAACAAAAATTCAGCCATTGATAAAGATAGACAGGGGAGAGAGAGAGAGAGAGAGATTATTTAGTACTACTTATTAATAGCTCTATGAAGATACGAAAGATGATCATGATAATAGGCGATTCTGTGGTTGTCCAGAAGGGCTTCCTCAAGCGACAGTGAGACATTATTAAGTTCATCAATTCCTATCAGACAGACAATATTGGTACACGTTCATCAATTCTGTTTTAAGATATATATCATGGCTTAATGCAAAATGTTTAGGGATTTTACCATTCTCAGTGATGTAGATTAGTGGACTATTGTACTTTTCCTGTATGTAGAGAAGAAGATCATGGATTCCTCTTGGATAGACATAGAGCCAATCAGAAGCTGCCTGTAGTGTGCATTACTCAAAGAAAATGAAATGGCGTTAGTCTTGTGCTTCATCAGATCATGACTTTGTTTGATAGAGAATGATTTACTTGGTACGCACCTTTGGACCAATGGGAATCCCATTTCGCTCGGCTGCCACGAAAGAAAGCAAGGGTCTACTAAGTATTACCAGTTACAGAGATTGTGCACGATGGTTATTTGTTAGTGCCTGCTGCCTGCCTGTATCTAATGTGCGCGGTGTCATCTGACAGTTTCTGTCCCCTCCTTTGCCACTTTTTTCTGTGTGTCCTCTCTGTTTACTCCTTTTTGGTTAGTGCTGCTACAGACTACGATTAAGGGAATTGGAATCGAGGTGCTTGACTCCTCTCTCTCCTCTGGCGACCGAAGCCGCCTTCAATGGCATTGATGGATGTTAGGTAGAGTCTATGGACCCGTGTATGCTGTATGGACCTTTTAGTTCGGTTGGTTTTGGCCTTTTATGGCGGGTTGGTTTATGGCCTTTTGGACGATTGTCTATGATGTAACGGGCTGTATGTCCCTTATAATTGTAATGGGTTGTATGCCCCCTTATCATGTAGCAGGCCCTAGTGGTCTGTATGTGATAAACACTAATGCACCCACCCCATTTGTGAAAATGACATCCACAATGACCGTGGAAAAAAAGAGAAAAGATTGTGCCTTCAACTTACTTGAAACATTAACTCTCATGTCTGTTGTGTAGCTTGCATTTCCAGAAACAGAGAGGCGTGCATTGGCTGCATAATTAGAGGTATAGTAGTTCAATCCAATGAAATCAAAGGACCCATTTACAATCTTGGATTCATCTCTGGAGAACTTGGGTAGTCGATTCCCGACCAGAGATCGCATGCTAGGAGGATAGTCGCCATTGGTCAATGGGTCCATCAACCTGCAATAGTCCATTAATATGCCTGGATATCTTACCACATTTTTCGAGTATAAATCTAGAAAACTGCAGTTCAATACAATTCACTCTTTAAGAATCCTAATTGTTGGTTTGAATTATTCCCTTAAGTTTTAGCCGTTATTATTGGATTAAAGAAGCCAGAAAGGTGCTAAAAAAGCACTCAAGCAGCAATACCATCCAAATGAGAAATCGAGTGCTCGAAGTGCAGCATTACGGTCGGAGCTCGCTTTAGAGTATGGCACCATCCAGCCAGCCACAAGAGTTATCCCTATGCTCCCTTTCTGTCTAGCCTGCAAGAATATACATATTCAGCATAAAGTGGAGTTTTATTCGGGATAAAGGAACAATTTCATCTAGATTTATTTTTTACTGGAACCTGGTATTTCTGCTTGTACAGTTTGACAGCAGCTGCATGAGCAAGAAGCTGGTGGTGTGTCACCAAATATGGCTCTGTCCCAGAATTTCCGCCGGTGCAATTTAGACCTTCCCAATTGGAACATCGACCCGGTGCTAAAGCCCCAAATTCGTAACCACCTCTGCTATAACCCGTTGGCTCATTTAGAGTAATCCAGTGCTTCACTCTATCGCCAAATTCCTTGAAGCAAACCTCAGTATAATCCCTAAAATCAATGCTGTATACAAGAAGAGGATCCCATCAGTTAGACCATGAGGACAGATTGTGCAACGTTTTGTAATCAGAGCAAGGCAATTAATGTCCTCCTCAGTCTGCCGTTTTGTAAACAGGAAAGTCCAATTATATTTGTGGTAGGTTCAGTAAGGAATGTGTCAGATGGGGTTAGCGAGTTGTTCTGATCTCAGACAGAGATCAAATGCTGTATTTTCTTTTGAAAGCCCAGTAACTAAAATAGAGGCATCAGATTTTGCTATATTGTGGTGACAGGCTCGCCTAGTGGGCAGTTGCAATAGCTCAAACCGGACATTTTGTAGAGAAAGTCCTTCTATGATCACGCTCAGGGAAGGATTGCTAAGCTCATCACACAAAAAAACAAAAAAAAAACAAAACAAAATAGAGTCCTCATATTGAATAAGATAGGTCTTTCTTCGTTTCTCTTCTCCTAAGTAAAATGGGTTCTCAGTTTAAAAGTTGGACCATTAAATTAGTACTATCTGCCATAGTCTATTAATCTGATGACAGGACTGAGAACCAGAAAAACGATAGGTAACTTACACAATTTGGGGACTTAAGAAACCACCATACTCATCTTCCAAAGCTTGGGGAAGATCCCAGTGGAAGAGTGTCACAAAGGGCTTTAGACCTGCATTCAGTTGCAGTAAACTATAGAATAACCTATAAGAAACGAACAGCCTAATTATATTCGAAAATTAGTCATTAGATTGGATCATGACCTTTTGCCAGGAGCTCATTGATGAGGTTGTTGTAGCATTTGACTCCTTCCCTGTTCACACCCCCACGTAGCTTTCCATCTGTTAACGAAAGACAAAATAGACCCACCGACAATGTCTTAAAAGTCATCTCCTTTCATTTTGTTGTGTTCCATGGAAGTGATGGAGAGGATCCAGAGATCATGGATGCAAGTGAGAAGCTTACTTGGTAAAATACGGGTCCATGAAATTGAGAACCTGTATGCGTCTAAACCCATTTCCTTCATAATCTCAACATCTTCCTGTATGACACAACTAAAATATAAGAATTTTGCTACAAAATCGTGAGGAAGATTTCCCATTTCGTGGATTAACGTGAGTGAGTGACCTTACTTTTAATCTTTATCATGTGTAAAGTACCTTGTAGCGATGGTATTGATCAATAGCCACATCTCCATTGCTACGATCAGTTATCTTGCCTGCAATGAAGAACAGAGTGTGTTCAGAATGTAGTAAAGAGTGGAGCCAAAATGCAAAAGAATTCACGTATATAACCATTGGGCACTAAGAGAAAGCCTTTAGCTGATAAGCTTTCATAATTTACAGAAGCTCTGGCCTTAACTTTATGAAACAAATATCTCTAATCTAAGAAGAGCAAGAAAAACAGGGATATATACTTGGATATCTATGGGTGTAAATGTCCCAAACAGATGGTCCTTTGCCGCCTTCTTTTGCTGCACCTTCATACTGGAATTGAGGCAACAGAAAGGATACAGTGGTGCGGTTTTCATCATTCTTGACATCTCAAGTCAAGTTGGAAGGAAAATTCTGATGTGATAAATGAAGCAAACCTGGTAAGACGATGATGCTGTCCCGAAAATGAAACCTGCAGGGAAACTGCTCCGGTTGAGTGAAGTTGTGACATGGTCAGTGCCATTGACGAATAAGCCGAAAAGAACTAAGAGGCCTAAGCATAGATAGCTCTCGTAAAAGGCCATGACTGCTTTTGGTTGTCCTCGGTGCCATGAACCAGGCTTCTTGTATATAGACAATCTCTACATAATTGACTAAAGAAGAAAACAAAGGTGGCCATGGAAAACGACCCGGCAATACTTTAAAGCATTCAAACCCTACAAAGTTGAAATGATTGTACGACAATGTCTATCATTTTTTTGGTTACCTCTCATAATTTACATTAAATTCATCGTTTGAGATAAAAAAAAACAATTCATGATAAAGAATATAAAATTATTAAATATGTAACTGACTAAATCAAAACCTTAACTTATATTACTGAATCATTCTTTAACACAACGCTTTTATATCAAGCTTAGCTAGATTGCACTAATTGAAATACACCGATGGGATTGGGAGTAGAACAATTTTCAGGTCTGTTTGTTTGTAAAATTTTAAAAATTTAATTTTGGATATTGGACTTGTGAAGTGAAAAGAGAGATGATTTTTAATATTTATTATAGTGAAAAGTAATGATTTTACAAAAAAAAGAAATTATATTATAATTTTTTATTGTGTTAAAATTTTAATAGTATAAAATTTTAATTTACAACAGACAGTTGTTAGAACTCGAACTGATGCATTATCTGATGTCTTAACATGACTTGCCTGCCGGTAAGTTATAAGATTTGAATTTAAGTTCTTTGGATAAGCTAAGTACCAGGCCTGCTGTCTAGATTAGATTCTTGGAAAATGATTTATGATCAGTGGACACGTGGATTGTTCATAGCAAAGTTTGTTCAGATCTGTTAGCTTGAATAATTCCGCTAGTCAATGCGGCCCTCAGACGTTGAATTTGATCGCTCTGAAATTCAAGGAAGGTGATGGATGCATACCACCTACCCAGAAAATCCATTTGTATCCCTATTACCCAGCTTCAAATATGGTGGCTACCATCGATTTAGGTAAGAAAAAGTGCAATGCCGGCAAAGTTACGAAAGATTACGAATAAAGATGACATGTGGTGTTTTCCCCAACCATCCACACATACCAATTACCACTTGCACCTTTGATAGCGTGGGTTCGTTCAGTTCCCGATGCGGAATTCTAAAGGCCCAAGAACAGAAGAAAGGGGAAAACGAAAAACAGAGCAACGAAAAGGCCAGCAGCGGGTAGAGTTGGGGATGCATTAGGGGTGAACGTTTTTGGGCCGGGATCGACCGACCAAAACCGGCCCGGAACCGACTGGGCCGGCCGGTTTAGGTCCGGCCTGGTTCGGCTGTCGGTCTCCCAAAACCGAAGAACCGAGGGTATTTTGGTATTTTACCCCTTTTTTTTTAAACGACGTCGTCTCCCTACCCCCCCCACACAAAACGTCGTCCCCCCCACTAAAAAAAAACCCCAGCCCCGACTCCCCCTAAAAAAAAAACCCCAGCCCCAAAACGTCGTCGATGCCCTAGCCGCCCCCCTCCCCTCCGCCGCCCCGCACCCCTCCGGCGTCTCTAGCTCTCTCTCTCTCTCGGCGTCTCTCTCTCTCTGCGTCTCACGAGGCCACGCCGCCTCTTCACCTCACAAGCTTCCAGGTCCAGATCTCTTTCACTCGACGATTTCCTTTGTTTGCTGTGACTTGTTTAATTTATTTAAGATTTGCCATTGATTTTTTGTTTCTCTGATTTATGAATTGTAGTTTAGTGTGGATTGTAGTTTAGTGTTTATTATTCAAGAATATTAATAGATTTGAATATTTGCATTTTACAGGGTGATTTACAAAGTTGCTAATAATTTCGTGTATTGCTATTGACGAGAATTAAATCAGGTTTGTATTTCCCATTTTACTATTTTAAATCAGGTTTATGATAGAGATTGGAAGTTAGGATTATGTTGGTTTTGTGGAGATCGGAGGTCAGGGCTGATTTGTTGTTGGATTTGGATGAATTTTTAGTTTTGTTTTGTTGGATATTTTTGCTGATTGGAAGTTAAATATTTGCATTTTTTTTTGTTGGATATTTTTGCTGATTTTACTTATCTAGGTCACTGTAATTCTGTAAATTGGGCCCAACCGACTGAACCGGGCCGACCAGGTTCGGTGGTCGCCCGGCCGGTTCTCCCAACCGGCGGTTCGGCCGTCGGTTGGGAGAATGAGAAAACCGAACCAGTCGGTTCGGCCCACGGTTTGGGCCCAAAACGAACCGACTTGTCGGTTTTCACCCCTACAATAAACACAGTTAGGATCCAATTGCTACCTTTAGTCTTAGTAAATAATATGATACGTGTATTTAATTAATATATTTTAATACTTTTAGTTTTAATTTTAACTCTAAGACACTTTTTGCATTAGTAGGGTTTTTTTTTTTTTTTTGTCAATTTCGCCTTAGGAGTTTGCCCTCCTTAAATTCAATCTGGTTCCACCACTGCCGTCATGATTTACTCCTGTCCAGATCTTTCAGCTGCGCTTGTTGTTTTGTTTGTTTTGGCTCGTTGGGGGCCTTGTCTTTACTTCCATTGTTTTGGTCCCAGGAGGCTTTTCTAGCCACTTGTTGGCCTTGCTGACCCCCTTATGGGCTTTGTTGTGTCACCTCTAGGTTGTCGTTGCTTTAGTTCTCAGTTACTAGCACTTAAGTGGTTCCAGTAGCTATAGTCTATCGTTTCCTGCCATCCACTCTCTCTGCTTAGTATGGAGCATTTGTGATTCTCTCAATTTTTTCGGATCCTGCTAGTTTTTCTTTACAATCTAAATCTGCTTGGATCTATAGTTTCTTGATCTTTATTGTATCTTGTACTGTGGATTCCATTGCAAAAAAAACCATTTACTTTAAAAAAAAAATAAAAAAAAAAACAAAAAATGGGGCTTGTTTTAGGGCATAAAGGGAATAGCATTTTTAGCTTTTTTTTTTTTTTTTTTTTGCCTAATTCTGCAGGTCTAGGAGTGGCTCGCTGCTTCAGGCACTGGCTAAGGCTGAAACTCACATGGACGCAATATCTCTAAAAAGGCCAACTACGTTGTTTTGCGAAAAATACATATGTGGCATTGGGAAATGGCTCCCTTTGATCTTTTTAAATACCTAAGATATTCTCATTATATTACTAATAATAAAACAACTTACACAGAGCTTATAAGAATTTATACCATCCGACTCGATCTTATAGAAGTTAATCAAGGCTAAATTCTTTGTAAGCTAACTCCATACATATAGCATTCAACGAGAAAAACAGATGAACCACCAAGGGTGATGACTTAATGGTATGCAGGATGTGCCTAGAACCTAAGATTTGCTCCCAACTGACTGTTTGAATTACAGTAATCCTATTATACTCTAATAGTCTCCGTATCATGTGAAATATTTGAGTTTAAATAATAATGAATTTAAACTAGACTTCATGATGGTCCATCCCAGGACCCTTTTTTACTTTTTAATTTTTTTTTTAAAAAAAGGAGAAAATTAGATGCAATAACTGAAGGATGACCAGCAATATCAGTTAGCCATAAAACTTTGCCTTTAATTTGTAGATTAAATCCCCTAAGAGATTGACTGTTAGCTAAACCACTTCAGCGATACAGCATACTCAAATAAGCAACATAAAGAAGACAACCTCTTTTGTTTATATTTTTTATTCTAATAACGACTTTATTACTTTACACCGCTACTTACATGCTTGCTATCTTCCTCACTATTTCACAGTGAAAAAAAAAATTGAGAATACATTTTGTTTTTTGTCTAATTCTCATTTTATGCAACCATTGAAGTATTAAAAAAAAAACTATTGAAGTTGTTACAAGGACCACAATTAAGTTCTGTTAGCTCAGCTATCCAATCATAGAAACTATAAAATACAGACAAAACTGACTCAGGGGAATCAGACCCTATTAGGTGATTCCTCTATGCTGGATTAGTAATAAATTGATTGACATTGTCATATACTCAATGAGTTCCACAGTTGGAAATTCTCCAATATCGAGATAATCTTCCAAGCAAGCTTCTCATCTGCTACTGACCAAGAGCAGCACAAGAACATTGCTTCAGACTCATTTCCAGTACTGTCAATTATTCTGTAAGGGCACCTGTCCTTCAGACAGATGGATATTTGAAATGATTCCACTTGAAGATGTTCACCAAAATCCTGAATGTCTCCGCCAGAAAGTTCATCTGAAAGTTTTACATACACCATGCGAAACACATTGCTGGATGAAGGTAGATTTGTTGCTTTGGTCTGTTCTAAGTTGCGAACTTTCATGGGCCAACAATAAGCAAACCGAACCTCATGCTTTCTTTGTCCCAACGCGAGAAGAAGCTCGTTTTGGTGAACAATCTTTGCTTTCTTACTTTTTTCCTCAACCAAGATCCCTTCCACTGCCCTTTCATCGGTTACCTGCAGCGGTGAAATGAATTTTCTATCTTTCAAAAGCGAATCAGATTCACTTTCTGAACTGCTTTCAAAAAACTTGAAATTTGGACTCCAGGTACTTTGGATAAAAGTGTGTGAGGCTTCTGCTTTCACACAATGGGTCGAAGGAATGCAAACTGTCTCATTGTTTGCAGGATCAACACAAGGAATTCCCAACTCCGAACATATTCTTCCTTTGAGTGTAGCCATTTTAGGTTTCTCACCATGTACTAGAATCACATGCTTAGGGGACAGAAACTTGACAAGATCCATAATCCCCTTGGCATCTGTATGAGGACTGAAAGACAATTGATGAATCTGGCAACATAAGACATGTTCAATATAGCTTTAGAGAATGTGAAAAACTCAATGGAAAAGCAATTCAATTTGAGAGTGAGGGAGATAGAATTTTAGATTCAGAAAATGTAAACATAGTATCTCATTTAAGGATTAAAAAGACAATTTTAATAGGCATACACATTCACTGATACTTAACAATCATTGCTAGTATCTCATTTAAGGATTAAAAAGACAATTTTAATAGGCATACACATTCACTCATATTTAACAATCATTTCTGTTACTTCTATGTATATTCTATTTCTGGTAAGAAATCACTTTAAGCCTAGAAAGAGCCCACTCTCAGTTGTTCTTATTTTGAGCCATTCATTTCAACAGTGGCGACTATAAGTCTAGATCATAATGTTTCCTTAGGCACTAGCACAATGGATACTCCTTGAAAAATAAAAGAACACGGTTCTTTGATTCTCTTTGCTCAGTGCTGGGGTATACCTAAACAACTCTGCCAAACTACTGGATAAAAAAGTAGTGCGCAAATTTTTCCTGAGAGAACTAAAAGAATTTAGAAGCAAAAACCTTTGGTTTCGATAATCTGAAAGAAAGGCAAACATATAGAAAGAAATTTGAAGAGAAGTATATCTGTCAAATGATAATCAGCATATCTCAGAAACAAAAGACCCAAATGACCGGCATAAGGCAACTGGCTTTAGAAGGTAATTCTCAATGCAGGAATGAACCTACTTCCAGCCAACCCCTTTTATGGTAAATCTTGACCTTTGTAAAGTTATAAATTGCACGGGAATCTAAATTTGGGACATCTGAGCAATTACTGACATAGCAACCATAGATAATTCCAATTACCTAGTAAGACACCAAGTATATGAAGCTGAGTCGCTAATATTTGAACCCAAGTACATGACTTTGACTCCACTGAACTCTCCAGAGGGGGGAGGGGGGGTAAAGCATAGCCTGAGATGCACCAAAATTAAGTTGACGAACAGGTCCATTCTGACCAAATCTATTACACACTGCCATTAAGCCATTGCAATCTGAATCAGTATCTAGTTTTTTTAGCAGCCAGAACAATTAAAAAACATCAAATTTTCGCATTAAAAGTACCATAAATGTAATATTCGAATTTAATGTAATTTAATATCTATTAATCCCATGTTTTGTAAAACAAAATAACAAATTCCTTTGGAATCACAGCATTAATCGATGCAAGGACTGTATTATCATCTGGTAGAGATTAAAAATGCAGTGCCAAGACTAAGATGAGGTCAATTTTGAAAAGAAAAGGTTACTGCATTTTGTCGCAATACGTGTAAGTACTCCTTTTTTTAGTCAATAGGCAACCCGCTTAGGCAAATAAACAAGAATATGTCTGTGCTTCTTGTGTTCCTATTCCTCCCTGGTGAACTATAAACTTAACATTTGAGATGTTGAGAAACTTCATAACACTCAAGGAGTCATGAACATTACATTTGAGATGGCTCCATCGCTAAGCAGGCCAGCAGTGAAGATACCAAATGCCTAAACAAGACAAAAATCTACTATATACTTAACACAAACTTATGTGCCGCACCATTGACATTTGACTGATGAAAGGACTGCCACCGCTTCATAACTTCAGAGGATGACTTGTATACATTTACGCAAATATATTTCACCAGTTCAAGACTTGACTTTCTTTTTAGCAGAGTGACAACAGGTTAACATAAAAAAAAAAAAAAAGGAATAAATACCTGATAAAATGAGAAGATATTCAAAACAGATAAAATTCAGATAATGTATGAGAGGAAGGTGATAATTATAAACCTGGCATCGAACATCAAGTTGCGTATCCTTGTCCACATCAATTTTGGTGGGTTTACCCGACATCAATTTATGTCCTATGGTTCCAGCTGCACAGTACCTACAATAGATGTGCAATGGATATTTTTAACATTAAGTTGCAACTTATAATAACTTTGGGTACAGAATCAATTGTCAATGGGAGCCAAGCAGGTTCATGAGTGGGGCCACTGGTTTCAGGTCTGATGTGCATGAGGTGGGTCCTACACATACAACATGGCGGGCTCTAAACAGAAACCGAACCTCAATTGCGCACTTTTCATAAATTCTATGATGCAAGGATCAATGGATAATTCATCAACAAGAAAGGCATTGTTCAAAGCTAAAAGAATGTATGTTGTAAACATTAGTTGTGCTTTCTCCTGCAGTACCTCTGCACTTCATGCTCATGTGGACACAGAAAAAATTGAGGTTACTTTTCTTCTTGTGGGCAAGTTAACATTAGATAGGAGGAAAGATACAAGAAGAGGGCATGGGGGATCCCAACAAGCACCCTAAGGGAGACATTCCAGTGCAACACAAGTTACTAAAACAGGAAATGGAGTAAACATGTTGTCCTGTCCCACAATTTCCCAAACAAATGAACAAGAAAGTGGCTGTTGTGAAAACGGTTTGGAGGAACTCAAACAAATGGACTGCCTTGTGTAAACCGCTGTAGGAAGATCCCACAGCACGTAGGTGAGCACACAAGATGTGGTACCACTAAGATGCCGCTGGAAATCGCCGCATCTGTGCCCTTGGATAATGGATCAGAAACAGATGGCCACCCTTGACAAAAGAATACCCAGTCCTATAGTAATTGAGCATGAGGTGAGATCAGGGACTCAAGCAGATGATTAATAGATTCAGAATGCCACGGGATAGAACAAGGTGCATGGGTCCCACATGCTGATGGATTGGCGGTGTCGGCAATTGGGGGAGTAGGTTGGAGGCCAGGAGGAAGTATGTGCAAGGCAGAAGTGAAGCATAGGAGGCATCTCTCAAACATCGTAAAGGAAAGGGAAAACACAGAGAAAAGAGAGAGATAAGGGGGGGAGAAGCAGCAGAAAGAAAGGAGGAAAGGAGGCAGGGAGGAGCCAAAGCTCCTCTCTACCTCCAGGGGACATGCATGATGAAGCCAAACTGCAACGAGCAATGAACATTCCCTTTTACATATTCAGAAAGAGGTATAAGTTACAATGTAAATTTTATAAATCAAACTTCATGATATTTACCAATTCGAAATCTTACATTGAGTAGTCAGTATGCAGCAACTAGTTTCAGAAGATATATTACAGTAACTTTTGCATTCCTACATGAAGTTATACTGTGTATTGCATTTGAGAAAAGAGACTGAAATAAGTGGATTTAACCAATTGATACATGGCATTCGAGAGACTTTCATCCAAGAGTTTTCAAACCAATAAATAGGCACGCCCAATTTTATTTTTGGCATATATTCTGCTGTTCCAGAAAATGGTTTAGGTGGCCTGATAAATAGACCTAGAGCAGGCATTCAAACAAGACATTGTGATCAACATTCTAAACTCACAGCATTCTACATTTACCAGGTCACTCAAATCAACTGGTTGCTTGCCAATATATTGGAGAGGTGGAAGTGAAATCGTAAGAACACTCACCAACTCCCAAACTTTGTTGTAAAAGTCATTTTTATTTTAGGACAAGGAAAAAGATAAGTACCCAGGCAATGTAACAAGATTCATTTCAGATGGAGCCCAACGCTTGAAAACCTCAAGTGAAAAACCGCCACTGATCCAACCAGGTGTAGCAAAAAGAACACAAGGTCCAGGAGCTGCTATCATAGAACGGTCAAAATTGAGAACTGCAACATCCAAACACAATCAGTACGACACAGAATTAACATCATTGCAATGAACTTTAATTTCAAGTAATCAATTTATATACACCCAGTTTTCGAGAGAGAGAGAGAACAATTTATCGCCCTATTTTGTTTGTTATATATGACTTCCGTTGTATGGGAAAGAAAGACAGCCTCCTATGAGAGGTTGGCTTCCAGCTCCATCTGGGCCAGCATCCTACTCTCAAGGGGTGGAGACCTAGGGATATTGTTTTTTTTTTGATAAATAACCAATCTTTATTAGAGAAAGCGCAAACAGTACAAGGCTCTATACCGATAACGCTCAATCTAAACAAGCGACAAAACTAAGAAAACAACAAAATCAACAAAAGGGCAGCCAAGCAACGCATTAACCCAACTAAAAAGAGAAAGAAACACAAATCCTTGCAACTTCTCCAAGGCCACAAAACAATCATCAAAACATCTACTATTCCGCTACCGCCAAAGACACCACCATATGCAAGAAGGAATCATTCTCCAAATAGCTTGGGCAATCGGATTCGAGAACTTCCTATTCCAACTCCACAACACTCCCTTCACCTTCTCAGGCATCACCCAAGGAAAATTCAAAACACCAAGCACATGGATCCAGAGCCCCCGCGCAAAAGGGCAATGAAGAAGCACATGGTCAACTGATTCCCCATCACCCGACAAAGATAGCACCAATCAGCAATGTACATACCTTTTCTCCGAAGATTATCCGTAGTAAGAATTTTCCCATGCAAAGCCTCCCACACAAAGAAAGAAATCCTCAAAGGGCATTTGGACTTCCAAACACCTTTCCAAGGGAGAGACAGGTTGGATCTACAAGCAACCAGATTGTGTACATAGACTTTATCGAAAACAAGCCATTTTTAGAACCCGTCCAAATCATCTTATCCTCCCCCCCTCTCCTAAGTACCGACTCATACAAGAGAGAATAGAACTCGGAGAACTCCTCCACCTCCCAATCATTAGCAGCTCTAACAAAAGAGACATTCCACACTACAAAACCATCATTCCCCACCATACTCTTCGCCACTGAAGCCTCCTTATATCTAGCCAAGGAAAAAACCACCGAAAAAGCTAAAGACAAAGACTTATCACCACACCAAACGTCCTGCCACAAGCTAACCCTAATATGGGGGAAAAGCTTATGGCAGCTGATGGAGACAGTTCCTTTGTTTCTAAGGCCAACGATTATTCTCGAGCGTTTCTGGCTCAAAGATGTGTTAACAAGGAGGGGAGGTATGTAGCCATTATAGAGTACGCGAAGGTCGTCGTAGGGGCGTGGTCATGGTCCCTGAAGGGAAGGGAGGAGAAGGTTGGAGGCTACTGACTGGAGTGTTCCAAGAGGTGGTAGACCACCTTAGAAGAGTTAGTGGCGGGAAGGTTGGTCAGCTTGGTTCTGGTGTTTCTGGGCATCATGGGCTGAGGGGAGGGCTGTCCTTCGCCAGAGCTGTCAAGATGAAGAAGCCGTTGGTGGATGTAGGCATGCAGGTTTCGTCTGTGGAGTGTTATGGAGAAAAAGGAAATAAAGGAGAGCCGACACTCTGTTTGCAGGAAAGCATGCAGATCAGGACTTTGTTGTTATTCCCAAGGCTCCCTCGTTTGTTGACGGGTCGTCATTAGCTTTAGGGGGGACAGATGTTGTATGTCTGCTTTAAGGAAAAAATTGCTCTGTCTTAGGATGGAGCTCGACCAAATCTTGTGGTCCTTAGATGTGGAGGGTGCGGAAGGTAAAGGTGAAGGGTGGGCTGCTGTGGAAAGAGGATCGAATGTACTATATATTAGCATGCACCGAAGATAACAGACCCTTGTTGTCTCTCAATATACCTTTGAAAATCACTCTGATAAAGACATTGGGCGGCCTTGTAAATTCATTAAGTCTATGTACAAGTAAAATTTTGTCTAGAAATTATTTTAGAAACTTAACATGGGGATACTTTTATTTTTAATTGCGAATATGGGAACGTTTATGGATTCTCCTGTGTCACATTTTTTCTATTACCAAAAATACTCCAACCAACTTCCGATAAGTAAGCGTGAGAAATTCAAATGGAAAAGGAAGGGTTGACGCCCGAAGCGACCTGACAAGTGTTGATAACTCAAATCACCACCTCCCCAAATTTTGAAGCAGGTGTACAGCTCAAGTGATGACCTGCGACAAGGAGCCACCTCACAAAGTGGGATGTTGTGTGCCACGCCATACGTGGCGCTGACCCCCCCCCCCCCGCAGGTAAATCTAATAGAAAAAGGAGATTTGTAAAAAACCACAATGTACTAGTATGTGCCCACCCCCAACGTCCAGACTCGATTGGCAGGTGCTCGCCGCCCCCCACCCCCCCTCTGTCCTCCCGTCCCACCCCCCTCGTTGAGTTCTCCGAATGGAAAAAATAGCACTAGGAGTACAATAACCAAGAATCGTTATTTCACTGAGTCGCCTCCCCCATGTCAACGTTCGCTCTACCAATCGGTGCTCTGACATATTCCTTCAGCAGTGATGTTGTGATTCTAACACCTAGACATGACGTACATCAGTATACTATCTATCGTATTCGAATCTTTACTTATTGAAAACCACGCGTTTTTCCTTTTTGCAGGTAGTGCCTCTATATAATCGATGGTAGTTAGAGCTCTCTAGCGTGGCGAACTGGCGCCTATCTCAGAGAGAGACATACATATGTATTTATACCAACTTGAAGAGATGATAATCGAATATACAATTAACATTCAATAAATAACTAAGCAATACAAACTGTTTTATTTCCTCCACAGTATAATAAACACACTACACCTGCATTCCTATATATGTGTTTAACTTAATAATTTTTATCTCAGAATCCTCAAAAAACTCTTTTGAATGTTAGAAAGATCATGAACAATTTGATTCTTCATATTAGCTCAATTCCCTAAAAAAATTGCCTCCTTCTAACAAATCCTGAATCCCATTGACAAAATTAGAAATAAATGGAATCCGCTAGTTTAATTTTTACTATATATGACGATGAAGTAGAGCACTGTAAATATATGTAGAGCCAGAGTCATTCTGGATATAATCGTACATATATAAAGAATTAGTACTTATGTATATCATATTGTAGTGCACGTTTTTAAAACCCTTTTTATTATTTATGTCTGGTTAAATCATATAGTTTCTAAATTAATAAGATGACTATTATACACACATCTCCAACACGATCCCATTAATGTATAAAAAAATTATTGATCAGATAAAATGAAAGAAGATAAATAAATAATCCATAGTATGAAGCATATAATTGGGTTACGTAATCTTTCTTTTTTCAACATATATACTCCACACTGTAGTGATCTCGTATGCTTTGGAAGCATCAGAGCAAAGTTCAAAAAATTACTTCAGACTTTAAATTCTCATACGAATTAATAACGAAGCCAAAAGAAACAAATGACGCACACTTGCACCTTGGCTTTCTAACCTTCATCACCTACGAGCGTGCAGCCCACATTTGTCCACAATTTTCAATCTGGTCTAGGAGCCACTTTTATTATTCTCTCCTCTAATTAAGTTTACGTTTCGTTGTTCACTTTACAAGCTTACTTTAGAAATCCTCCCAAACACATGACTGCTATGACGATTATTCACCATGTCGCAGCTCAGACTCTTTGTTTTGATGAATGAAATATACCATTTTTACTAAATAGGTTAACATCATAAACCATCAATTTTTATCACGATGCATCAATTTACTAATTTGTCACTCTTTGTCAAGTACACCTTAATCAAGGATTGTAATCAAATGATATACAGAACTATGATTCCCATTTGGAGGATCAATAATCAAGATATTGTTAATCAATTCTATTAAGTTTCCAGAAGATATAATGTCGCAATAATAAGATATCGGATATCACTTTTATTATTATGGGGTAAGCAATTGTGTTAGGTTGAATCTAAATTTAAATATTAATACTTATTCGGTGTTAAAATAAATTAATGCAATTTCGTAGTAATTACTCTATACAGGTAAAAGTAAAGTTTTGTTTTGACAAAATTGAATAACACATGAAGATGTTCCATTAACAATAGCCATAGATAACTCGGTATGTCTCAAAGAGCTTTGAGAATATCTACGAGGAGCAAATCCTACTCATAAGATGTAACCGAAACTCATAGGTGCTCTCTCAAGTCCTTGCCAGAAACTTTCCAACAAACTATTGTGTCTGTACTACTACTCTTTGACTTACCTTGAGGCATGCTAAATTTGCTATCTCGCTTAGATGATATGTTATCAATGAAGTGCTTTGTTGTGAAAAAAACATTGTTTATAGTAAAGGGATCAGTTATATTCGATACTGTATTTAGTTGACTCGAAATTAATTGTGCGGCCAGACACCACTTGGTGTCGGTCATTATAGGTTTCCATAATTTGTTGTGTTATTTTTGGTTTATGCTGCATTGTGGTATATATTTAGATCTTGAGCTTTATTGAATACTTATTGAACATACTGAATTGGTAGGGATAGAGACTTGGGTATGACTAGAGTGACTTATCTTTCTTCATGGTCGACTTATGACATTCACACTATATTATTTTTTTTAAATAAGATTTCAAAAAGTACCGAACGAATTAACTGACATTGTTTTTCCAGTCAACAGAATGTCCTATTTCCAACTATTAATATATTAAATAATTAAAATAGACAAAAAATCACATATTTATAATAACCTTAATTCTAAACAAGTCAATCTACACAAGAAAATTTAGTAAATATCTTACGTTAGCAGTTTTATCAATTAATAACGTAAAAAGACACAGAAGTAAGCAAATATTGTTTTCCAGTATTAGACACAAAAAAATATCTTATGAATTCTTAGTAGAATTATTCTATCTAAAAAAAAAGTAGAGCAGTACATCAACACATACTATCTATCCAAAGATATTAGCAAAGGAGCAAGAGACTCGAGCTAATCACTTTGTCGAAATTCGATATCACATGATCTAAATGAATATATAGGTATAACAGATTTTAATACTAAGTGTAATCTCTGTTACGCGGATATAATGAACAATGATAGATCGCTCAAAAATGTAAATATTTCATTCTTGTGCGAAGTTTTTATATTTGTAATTCGAAATGAACCCCCTTGCAATTTAATTATAAGCTGAGAATATGTGAAAGTGGAAGCAACCCCAAGTTTAACAATTTATTTCAACTTCTCACAAGTACACAAATCTAGAGATGAATCTTATCGTGACCGATTGTGGCGTGCACCACCGGCTTTTATCAGATAGACAGTCAGAAATATCGGAATGGTATAAAGACGTTGTGAACGTCAGGATCGACCGAACATACAACTTATATTAGTATGGCAATGTACTTCTGTTTGCTAGTCCCCTGAGTCTGATGCTTGCCTGTAAATACTTCATAATCCCCACGATAATAGTTATCAGCCTCATATCCATATAATTAAATGTACTTAGCAATTCTTTACTTTTTGGTGAAATAAAATTCCACAAATCAACAAACGAAAGTATCTAGAGATTGTAGACGTACATCATAATAACTAAATCATAATGTGTTTTCTAGGGCCTGCCGTCTTCCCATAAGTACATTTAAAGTTTTTTGTTTGAAGAGAAGATTATTGAATAACAAGTAAAGAAAAGATAGTGGGTGCGTTACATCCCCCTTCAATTATTTTTTTAGCAATTCTGCTTGCAGATCACACCTTCGAGATTACGCACTATGTTGTTTATGCAGATAGCCAGAGAAAAAATGAACGCTCAAATGGGTTTTTGCAGATTGAGATCTGTATAGTACGCCACAAAATAGAATAAGAAAATCATTTAGTGATAAGAATAGCGAACTAATAGCTTTTGTGGATGAAGTCCTATAAATTCTGTGAGTGAGGAAACAAAATGTTTTTGCAAATTTGGATTTTATCTATAACCTTAAAGAGATGAGATTGAGGGATAGATTTTTATTATGGTGAGTCTCATACTTTAACCTCAATTTACGACTTATTACGTGTCTCTTTGATTATGTTGATCCGCGGTGGGGAGAAGAGATTTAGAATGCTATGTGGAGGTTAATGCTAAGCATTTCACCTTTAGTCCCTCTTATTTACCGGAAACCTTGGGGCTTTTGGAGCTCCTTTTAGATTTATGAAACGCTACAATTTAAGGTACACATAAAATACAAAAAATTTTGTGAGATTGATATCTGTATCGTCACAATGTGCCCTACAATTCAAAACTATAAATGCCGACATTTAAATTCATAACAAATGTCACATAAATTTCTAGGATGGAAATCCCTGCTCCCCTTTCTTGTTTGTCGTTTATAACTCGTCTGTCCATAGTTGTTGCAGCCGCTTTATATCTTTAGAATAACCAAATACCGCAATATATAAGTTATCCTGCTACTCAACTACTCTCACACTGATATACTCATTCACACACATGAAAGGTAAACTATTCGAACCTCTATACCCGGAATCTAGTGTAACTTATCGTACCTGATTTCCTCACCGATTCATGTCCAACGTTCCAATTAAACAAGATTTTTCGATTATATAAAGTCACTTAAGCACCCATGGTACAACATCGTTCCATGATTTAACCCTCGGCAAATAAGACACTGCGCTTATCACCCGCTTCATGCATTGAAAGGAGCATCGACATAATCTCTCAACAAGTTTGAATTTTTTATTTTTACACCTTTCACTCGGCCACGTAAGTTTGGAATAGTATCATGTAGAGCAAAAATATTGAAATTATAATTTAAATGATATGCGCATCATCAAGGACTTTTGTGTGTGATGGATTTTAGAATTCATATACATCGTAGATATAAATGAGTGCTTCACGTAGTTGGTCGAGATAAATGTATATACAACTTCACAAGATCTGAGTAATAAAAATATGAATAGAAGTAACTAGATGAAATAACCAAATTCATAAAGTTTCTTGTTGTGTTAATCAATACAGCTTGCTCCCGTATTGTGTCGTACAATCACACATTAGTTTTTAGAAAAGTTGTGTTAGGAAGCATGATAATTACCCCGGTAACACGCACGAAAACTTCAAATTATTAGATAAGTTATTGCATAGCTAATGTCATAACTCTCGTTTATTCTTTCTTTTGATGTGCTTGGTCGATGCAAATAATCCAATCTAGCATATATACTTGACGTTATAAATATTCTGCTGGGTTCAGTATCAGCATTTACACCACTGATAGGTACGAAATCTAATATTACTCTTATATAGTAATTTCGCTACTGAATATATTGAGATTGACGTCTGGAGTTTATAGACTGATTAGTTCTGAGGCTGGCATCATTCGACCTTTACCAGACAATTTTAAGAATAATTTCAAGCAGTATGAAATTTCCAAATATTCTTAAATATCTCATGATGGAAGGATGATATACTTAAGAAAATGATAAGAACTGATTCATTTGACAGACAAGTCTATATGCTATTCTTATGGAGTACAATGCTCAAGGAGAATCACGGAAAACATAGTCATAGATACAAATAGCTCTTGAGTGTATAAGCTCTATGGCTAACAAATATAACGTTAAAATTCCAAATCGATTCTCAAGTATCAAATATCTACAATAAATCTTATATATATAACAATATTATTACATATACTACGAACCACATATATATATATGGATATTTAAGAGAAAATATATAAATGAACAGCGTGGGCAATGCCGCTAGCTATATAGGCAGAGCATGATAAGGTAGCTCGCCGAACGTACGGGAATCCTCAAACGAAGCCCGCCAAAACATTCTTCATTATATAGTTGGCGATGATGCTATTGGTTTTCTGTGTTGGGTGGAATGCATCCCAAAATACATACTTGTCTGCGTCTGTGCAAGTGAATAGATTATTTTGATTGCAAGCATAACCCATCTCGAACATTCCCGTTGCACAACAGGCCACTGATGTCACCTCAATTCCTGTCGAATGATCAGAACAAGGACTTAATTAGTTCAGAGGAAGACGGAGGTTGAAGAAAATACCTACATGAGTTCATCCACAAAATAATTATCTCCCTCAATAATGGAAAAGAATAAGAAATACGTGAAAGATTAGATATAATGAACTACAAGAATATAACAAAAAGTGCCAGGATAGATCGTATCCCTAGAAAGTGAAGCACCCGGGTTAGGAAGTACACCAAACCGACAAAAAGGTGACACAAACAACAAGTTGAAGATTGTGAGATCGACTTTAAGTGAGAAAGTATAGTTTGACATTTCTGCTCCTGTGTTAATCTTTTACCCAGAGAAATTCTGGCTACGAGACTACCAAATTCACTCAAATTAAGTCTCCGAACCCCGAAAAAAAAAAAAGTCAAGAAAATTAGATCACATGCTCTGCCTCCGACGGCTTACGAAGCAAATACTGGCAGCCTAAATACCAGAATAACTAGTATTTTCTAATTCAGTGCAAAAACATATTATTAAATTTTGTTAGGGGAGAGCCTTGGAAAAAATGTACAGACCTATTGAAATGATCAAGCATTGACATGAGGAATCAGTGCAACAATTACCGGACGCAACATTAAATAAAAACCTTTTTTTTTTCAGAACTCAATCAAAAGAAGTCTCTGTGTAGACATTAACATAAAACGTCAATACGGTTTGAAAACAACTAACTTAAACCCAGGAAGCTCCTTTCAGACTCAACATGTTGCATCTTCCTTACACTTACTCGAAATGAACTCCCAACTATTCAGCTATACTTCTGGTTGCATTAATTCACCACTATAATTTTGTATGCCCTCTCTTAATCGCAAGTCACACCCATTGGGAGCATCCTCCAAGGAATATTTTTCCGAGCTCTAAGACAATTGGAAGCTTGATAAATTTTCGTCAGTATTCCTACTAGATCCTTGAGACGTGGTAGTTGTGATATTGGATTGCCGCATAGTATTTCGATCTTCCGCGAGGGTGATGGAATGCCGGAACACTTAAATTCCATGCTATTCCAAGCTGGTCACACCTCTATTATTTCTATTGGTTTCTTGAGCTTCGCAGATTGGCTTATCCACAGTCTTCTGAAACTCTGGTACTCCAAATCCTTCCCAAATGGTCTTTATCGATACGCCCAAGCAAATGAATATTACGCAAATAGAGTTAAGTTGTCGAAATTTATCATAGAATCTCCAGATTTTTTTTTTTTCCAGATTCATTCAAGGCGAGCATGAACATTTCAGAGCATCATGAAAGAAATTCCTAATCAATGCATTTGAACCATAGAAAACACATTTGCCAGAAAACACATTAATAATATAAAAATCAGAGCTACAACAAAAGCATAAAAATCACCATTTTGTTTCGCTACTGCAATTCATCAGTACCAGCTAGCGTACAAGTCTAATTCCACTTTGTAAAGATTATCTCTCTTCATAAAACATTAAGAACTCTCACCATTTTCGACAGGAATCATGAAACGAATACCTAATTATATTTAACCACTACCTGGCTAAACTTGAGAATAGAGCGGAAAAAAACTTGCAATTATCAAATCTTTATTAGACTAGATAATCATAACTCGAATAATATGGATTATGCAATAGTCCAGAGGAATTTCTTTGGATTTGAGGCTTACTAAAAATTGAATGTTGCTCTATCCATATACCAGCCCCAGCAGACATGCTTAAAAAGCACTAACTATGTGTTGCTATTAGATTATATTATAGGCTGGGATCCAAATAGTTATACTGATTATATGGTGCTAGCCAATGCCTCAGAATGAGATCTCGCCAGACGACAATTCGCCACAATTAGGAAACTTCCATGCGTCCACCCTTAAAAATTCCGACCAATTGAATCTAGGCTGCAATTTGAATTCGTTCTTCCAGTGCTATTCGACCGCGACGACCCTTACCCCACTCAAAAAGATGATGCCTCATCTTTCACTCTCACACTATTTTCAAATACTAGTAATACCGTAGAACAATAGATTCGCGTTATTAGCAAGCAATGTTTGCGTCAAGCATGGGTTCCATTCATCGTGGGCAAGTTCTAAGTTCGACTTAGAGAACAAACGCCTTTCATTAAGAACGTGGTTCAACACCACTACTGTGTAACATAATCTATACTCTGGTTACAATATTATGAGACCTCGGTTTATTGGTAATCCGCTGTATAATGGCTACAAGGTGCCTACAGAGGTTTAATAAGCATGTTAAGAATTACTTATGTCTATATAGCTCTACTGTAAATTCTTTTGCTTTGTTTGTTTTTTTTTTGCCAATCCTTATTCAATAGATATATTAATTTCAAGGAGTCTGTTCATACGTTCATATAAATAATTACTGACATCAGTATCAATCATTATATTGTATTAATCTCAATCAGACACTCTGATAACAATATTGTAAAAAAGGCGCATTCATATCGTTATGTTAGAACCTAACTTCCCATAATTTTTATTCATTGAAGGCAGTTCAATACCAGCATCATTCTCTTTCAGATACCTAAAAAGCATCAATCTTAAAGTAACGCTGCTTTATATTTAGAGCAAACCTGTAGCAACAGAACAAGGGTTTCACGATTCGCAATCCCTCAGTTCAACACCTCACAATTCCTAGTCCTAGGCTACCTCAATTGTGATGTTACGCCTTGATCATATTATCAGATTACGTCGTATGCATTCATCATGTCACTTTAAGAAAACCGATTTCTTTCTACTTTTTTTAGTAGGAATTGATATTAACATTCCATTTTTTATAAAATAATCAAAAATAAAGATGTGATCGTTAATTAACATATATTTGCTTAGAAAATATAAAATTCTCGTAAAGGCTATTATCTAATTTTTCTAAAAAAAATTAAAACTAAAAACGAAAGAATCACATATTACTTATTTACCTTTTGTAGCAATTTGAAGACATGAAAGCTACTTTACGAAGTTATCTATTCATAGTTCAGGAAAAAGCAATATTAAATTCCACTTCTCATGGTTTTCGATATGTTTAGACTGCAAATTCCGCGATCGCTTCACTGGCTTGAATCATGAAAGATAAAAGAAAACTCAATGACATCTAGACCTGTAAGAAACATTATCTTCTTATCAGCGTATAGTACTGAATTCCTAAAATGACTACCACATTAGCTTTCTCTACCAAGCTTAGAAGATAGAAAGAAGGTCCTGGAACAGTCTCGATCCTCCGTGTATCAGCCTATATGTCTAGTAATTATGGCGCCTTATTTTGGTGTGTTGCAACCCCCCCATCGCATACAAAGCTCGACGAAGTCATATTTAAGGCATTAGAACATGCTCATACCCACAGAATGGATTCTGCTAAGGTTTCACAGCTTCGAAATAAATAAATACTCTCCCCGAGTCATCTACTTTCTAAAAGAATCCTGTGCATGTTACTGTTACTTTCACACTTTGCTCTTGAAGCCAATTGCATTATGCCAAGTGGCTTCGCCCACAAGAGTGTCAAGATCCCTCTTTCTCACTTTTTGATCTCAGTTCCACAAACGTATAATTTATCATAGAGAACTCCGCTTTCTGTGTACCACCGCTCCGAACTATAGTCTTGTTGTTACTTGTTAACATCGCATCTATGGAACAGTGTGCATAGATTTGAGCGTTTCAAAATATGCTATATTAGATAATACGATATTCAACATTTAATCATTAATACTGATCATAAACGTATTCTCCCCCATCCAAAATCTTTTGGATTTGTGAGGATCGGACAGCTAAATTATCATCAGTTTTGGTATCGAGATAATTGATTTTATATTAGTGTCTAATTCTAACTCATTTACTCAGGGCTGATCCATCTTATTTATGATTTTTTTTTTTATAGAATGCTGATATGATTGCATCATGTAATAATAAGTTTGATAAACTAATCTATTCCTGTTATTCAAGCTATATGTCATATGTGAAGCCTTCCAGTAGTCTCAGATTGCACTCTGCTTTTGCTCCGTATATTATAGAAGCGAGACCTGTTACTCTGAACTGACGTTGCGTTACTCGAATTCCAGCTATACAAAAATAATCTTTTGGGGAATCTAAAATGATAAAGAATAAAAAGGTGTCACGAAACCATTACTCACAAGTAATAGTATTTTTTCTCCCTCTAATCATGAATAAAGCCTTTTTACTTTTTCTGAGCATCTACCGCTGTTTGTGCCAGTAAGTGTTCCAGGGGTCCTTCGTCGATGCAGCCACCTAAGACCTCCCCTCCGGAGCTCGTCTCGTACACCATAACTACTGTAAATGCCATCCGAAATTTTTTGTAGTAAGTACAAATTAAGTATGACAGATGAACAAATATTATATTTGGACTCTTCCAACTCACCTATATACCTCACTATGTACAGGGACTTGACGATATTATGCAACAGGGAGCACTCTGGTCTTGCCACTTTTATGACTAATGTCACATGATCTACTTCAGTACTAAGTTTTGCTTCTCTGGCATATGATCACACCTATTTTTACAGGAGGTATGTGAGACGTACATACCATTTTTACTCATGATGAAATATATGTATAGAGTGGTGATTACTAAGGTAATTGATATATGAATAATATAGAGTAAATATGAGGAATTAGTTAAATATTTACATAAAATTTCATCTTTTCTTTATTATGTTAGCGCGTTAAAAGATATATCTACATATTTTTTTACATTCATTAATACTAAAAGGATGTACTACATTGTTTTCACTAATATCAATAGCTCAAAACTCTTAAATCAATTCCGTGAATCATTTTTTAATCTTCGATTTTTTTTTCCAAGAAGCTCGAGCACATATTCAACCTTCAAAACTCCATATAGTGCTAATAATATTATAGTGTTAGTAATACTTTTTGGCTAAAAAATAAAGGTTCGAAAAAAAAAAGAATAAATAATGTTGGATTAAAGCTTCAGCAATTGATAAAAATTCTCCAACTATACATTATGCCAATTCGGTTGAGATGCAATATCAATCTCATAAAGAGCAGTGTTACCCAAGCAAGAAATCCATATAAAAAACTACAATGTAATATCTAAGATCAACGAAGTCACGCAAACACTTTTGATACACTGAAAATATCTGCCACCTACTATTCTTCTTATTATTTTATAACATAACT
>CM025856.1:29852225-29956011 GCA_003952965.2 Morella rubra
TAATACTCCTAATGTGACTGCTACTTCTGAGACAACTACTAGTTCGAAAAGACCTCGTATTTTATTTAGTTTGAATATATTGTTGTTGACCTAGGGTTACGTAAACTCATTGAAGAATATGATGTTGAGATTAGGGATTAAGTTCGTAGGGAGTATTTGATAAAATGTCCTTGTCAACCGTTTGGCATGATTTTCCTAAAAGCAATATAGAAAACGAATGAGAGCTTTTTTGGAGTCATGGTTCAAAGAATATGAGTGGTTGGATGCGGCGTATTGCTTGTGGTGTTATCTATTTAGGCAAAGTAGATGATCAAGATCTGAGAGAGAGATGTGTTTATATCTACAAGATTTAGTAATTAAAAAATGGAAGTGGAGGTATTTGGGAGTCATGTATGTATTTAATAGTCTCAGCAAATAGTATGGTATGTGTATTTCAATATAATATATTTTTTATTTTTTATCTTTAATTTCAATATTTTAACTTTAAGGCATTTTTTTTTGTACTACGTAGTAAACAAAATTTTCCTATCATTTTTCTTTAGAAGTTGGCCATCCCTTCAAATTGATTCTGGCTCCGCCTGCTTCCTTAACAAGAAAAATTATTTCTTAAACGCTAAGAGAGCATCCTCAAATGGTTGGATTAATTTGAACGGGCCTCCGAGCATCAGAGATAAAACATCCAAACAAGAAACATTCGAGAAATGATGTCGGTCAAATATTTCAGTTTTTATGTTCTTAGAAAGGAAGCGAGTTACTCCGCATTGTCGTGAAATCTGGGTCACATTTGGTAGTGGGTATAGATCTTTTCCTCTCTGAAATAGATGAAGAAAAGTGGTATTTCCCAATTAGTATGTGTGAACAAATACCTTTCCTTTGACATTTTTTTACAACTAAAAATCAATTAAAACATACAAGAAAAAGAGCAGGAGAAGAAAGAGATTAAGCTCGCATCCGAGTGCGAGGAAGCAGATTAGCCTTTTAATCCCAAGCAAACAAACAAAAACGTCCTAAGAGTCTAAGACCAAAAGGAAAAAGCAAACAGAAAGGAAGTAAGAAAGAAAAAGCACGTATACAAATATATGCGAATTCATGCTGGCCCAAGCTCGCTCAACCTTGGATTCATTTCTTTTGTATTGTCTGAAACAGTTCTGTTGATCAAGAGCCCAGCCTACATTGCATATGCCTACTCTCTCTGTTTTGGGCTAGGCATTCTGGAAGACCCACAAAAAAGAGTATTAATTGAAGTCGTACCAAAGCAGGACAACGACAAGCCCAACACTACAATTTTACGAATTGTAAGCTTAGACGTATTTTTTGTTACCAGATGATCTACGCAAAACAAGAAGATTACTTCAGTTTCTGGGATGATACTCTTCAGCCTGCAAAGCTTTACTTTACTTGTCTCGACTCTCTTTTGTAACTTGCGCTCAAATTCTTGTGCCCATTTGTTTATTCTCAGCCGTTTACGATCGGAAGCATATTCTGTGGCTTTTCCCATGTCTCATCTTTCCACTTTTGGGCCCTCTGAACCCTTAAAAACTCTCAATATTTCCACATTGCCGCTTCCTTTTTTCGCCTTTTTATCGATTGATATCTTTCTTTTCGGTTATGTTGCTCCAAGTTAGCTCTTAAGTTGTGATTTTTTCTTGAAATTGTTCGGTTTTGGAGAGTTGGGTCTCTGTTTTTTCAGATGGGTAGTGCTACTGCTGGGTACCCATTTGAAATTTCTGTTCATTCCCATGGAAAACTTGGTGCTTTGCCTCACAGAATGGAATGCCCAAGCTTTAGTTTCCCTCTTAATGCGGAAGTTCCGAGAGTTTACTTGTGCGCTAGTTTCGGTTCAGCGAGAACTTCCAGGGTATGGAACTTTCCTCCCTTTCTTCTTTAGCATTTGCTCTGCTCATATGGTGCTAACTGTTGCATTTAGTACTTGGTCTTATTATTGTACGCATATATTGTGGTCAGAGAGTCTGAATTGCGTTAACACTCATAGATAGGCAAGTAGGCCTTTTATCAGCACCCCGGAAACTGGCTGCAGAAGTTGCGGTAGTACGGATAAGCAAAACGGACGAAGATATAGGAAAGTAAAATTAAGTAGAGGGACCAAATACAAATAACCCTTGAAATTCAAATATATTTGAAAGAGTGCCTATTATAGACTTGACCTGTCTACTTTGGAGACAATTGCAGAATAAATTGGTGAAGTGGTGGGTCATTTGTTTTCCCTGCCAATTGATAGAAGAATCCTTCATGATATGTAATTACCAGTCAAATTTATGCTCATTTGCTGGGAGAAAATGGCAATTCAAGCTAAACATAGGAAACAGGATAAGCCCCGAACAACATGCATTTTGATCTAAATTTGTAAGACCTCCACTTACACAGTCCATTTATTCCATTTTAAGTTTTGTGATATCAATCTTTTCTTGATTCAGGGATGTCGATTAGGTTTTTGCCTGATATTGATGATTTCTTCTGGGAGAAAGTCCCGACGCCCATTCTTGATGTAGTTGAAAACCCCATTCACTTGAAGAATTTGTCTATTAAGGTATACAAAATGGATTGAGATTCTCTCCGTTTATATATAACATTTAAGCTCAAAACTCTGTTCCTTTATTTGCAGGAACTGAAACAATTGGCAGAAGAAATTCGTTTGGAATTGTCTTCAATTATGTCAAAAACAAAAAAATCCTTTAAATCAAGTTTGTCTGTGGTGGAGCTGACGATTGCAATTCACCATGTTTTCCACGCTCCAGTTGATAAGATACTGTGGGATGAAGGGGAACAAGTAAGATAATCTTCAATACCTTTATTTTAAGTGGAGTTCTTGGTTCTCAGGGAATGGGAGAGAGGGTGAGAGAAATGTTTTTTCTTTTCCTTTTTTTGTTTTTTGGTTTTTTTTTTCGGGGGAGAGGGGGTTTGGGGGGGAAGGTTGGAAAGCGCATATTGTAGCTTGCTTGTTGTATCATACCGCCTAGAATTATTACTTAAGCAAAATGGCAAGATAACAAAAAACAAATCAACCTTGAGGATTTACTCCTTACCATTTGAAATGAAAATATGCTCCCTAATTCTGTCATTGCATGTCCTTTTGTTGGCAGACATACGCTCATAAAATTCTTACAGGAAGGCGTCCCCTCATTCATACAATTGGGGAAAAGAATGGTCTTTCGGGTTTTACATCTCGATTTGAGAGTAATTATGATCCTTTTGGTGCAGGGCATGGTTGCAATAGCATTTCTGCTGGGCTTGGTAATATTTACTTTCATACATTCTTTCACTTTCTTATTTCATGTTAATCTAGACACTTCCAAATTCAATGCAATTTCTTCATTTCAGGTATGGCTGTTGCAAGGGATATTAAAGGGAAGCGGGAACGTATAGTTGCTGTCATCAGCAATGGGACCACTATGGCGGGTCAGGTCTATGAGGCAATGAGTAATGTTGGCTATCTGGACTCAAATATGGTAGTGATTTTAAATGACAGTCGTCACTCTTTACACCCAAAGACTGAAGAGGGCCCAAAGACCTCCATTACTGCGCTGTCTACTACTCTAAGCAAGCTCCAGTCGAGTAAATCCTTCCGGAGGTTGAGAGAAGTTGCTAAGGTATTTTCTCTGATTTTGCTTCTAATTAACTAAATCTGTGGAGGATGCATACTTTAACTTATGTCTAAAAGGATTGGAAGATTTTAGACCATAGAATTGTGCTCTTTAAATTTGACCTGTCAGTTGGACATACGAGCTACATTTGAAATTTTTGTTGCAATAGTCAGCATGCATTGGAAGCTGTATGCACAAAATCTAATATATGTCTTGAGATGAAATTATGTATATTTATCTATTCACCATTAAAGTAATAATTTTTCTGGTCAGGGAGTCACCAAAAGAATTGGTAGGGGAATGCACGAATTGGCAGCCAAAGTTGACGAGTATGCGCGTGGTATGATGGGTCCACTAGGATCAACTCTTTTTGAAGAGCTTGGTTTGTACTATATTGGCCCTGTTGATGGGCATAATATTGAAGACCTGATTTGTGTTCTGCAAGAAGTATCATCTCTGGATTCAATGGGTCCTGTGTTGGTTCATGTGATAACAGAAGAAAATCAGGGACCGGAAAATTGTCAAAAGAGTGAAATAACAGGCAAGCAGCTTGAAGGCAGTTTCCATTTCTCTAGTTTCTTTCCTGCAGTAACTGCTGAGATTCATGACCCATTGTATTACTCTAGCGTAGCTTGGCGTAGCTTCCCTTATTTTTATTTAGCTGAACTGTGGCTCGTGTTTCCTTAGGACTTTTGGCAAGCATAGGAGATATTTTCCTGGTTTTAAGAGCTTGGGCCTGGTTAGGCATGTTGAAAGTGTATAAACCAATGTCTACTTTTGTTTCAACGTTGGATGAATCATCCACAATCCTTTACTTTGGAGCTTGGCCTTAGCGTGAATATGGAGTCATTTAGGGAATTTCCTCTCTTTCATTTAGTTCGATGTATAGATTTTCTAGAGTTCTAGAAAGGAATCAAGCCAAATGCGAGCTGAACTACCAGCTCCTCTGCTGCTTGCTTTTCTGACTTGAGGTTTTGTCTGATGCATGGTGAGTAATGAGTAGCAGGTACTAAACCATCTCCTGGCAGCTATGCACAGAAGGGAGTCACTGTTTACACTATTGCTTTTCTGGTGTTACTGATAATTTATATGCAAGTAAGAATTTTTTTCAGGTGCAACATTTTGATTGCTTTCTCTTTCTTACATTGCAGATTCAAGTAATTTTGATTCACTACCCTCTAGGATCCACTCATTGACATATAGTGATTGCTTTGTGGAGGCTTTAGTTGTGGAGGCCACGAAGGATAAAGATATTGTCGCAGTTCATGCAGGAATGCAAATGGAGCCGTCACTTCAACTATTTCAGGAAAAATTTCCAGACAAGTTTTTTGACATGGGAATTGCCGAGCAACATGCAGTTACATTTTCTGCGGGTTTGTCCTGCGGTGGATTGAAGCCATTTTGCATAATCCCTTCCACCTTTCTACAGAGAGCTTATGATCAGGTTCTCTCTCTCTCTCTCTCTCTTTCTATACAGTATGGTTCCACCTGTTTCACATAGTACTTCTTCATCTTGAGAAAGGTTTCCAGTGAAAATGACTAGTGTTACTGCAATCTTTTGGTGTTTGGTTTGAACAGGAAAATCTATGGATTCTATATTTTGAAGTGTTTCTCCTTATGTGTCATTCTAGGTGGTCCAGGATGTAGATCGGCAGAGAATTCCAGTGCGTTTTATCATTACTAGTGCAGGAGTTGTAGGTTCTGATGGCCCATTGCAATGCGGGGCCTTTGATATAACATTTATGTCATGCTTGCCAAATATGATAGTCATGGCACCATCCAATGAGGATGAGCTTGTGCACATGGTGGCCACTGCAGCCCAAATCGATGACCAACCTATTTGCTTGCGTTACCCTAGGGGTGCCATTGCACAGGTTGACTACTCCTTATGTAGTGGAATTCCCATCGAGGTAATCCCTTGCTTCCCCAGAGATTTTGCTTATATTTACTTTGAGAGGATTTCAAGTGTTGTTCCTTATAGCAATAGTTACGGTAATTGAAAAAGTTAAAAAACTAATTACATGTGTGCCATCCTATTATTCTTCTTACTTGCTTAGTAGCATTAAAAACTCGACTTGTTTCGGAGAGCAGATTGGAAAAGGGAAAGTTCTTGCAGAGGGTAAAGATGTTGCTTTGCTTGGCTATGGGGCAATGGTTCAGAATTGTCTGAAGGCTAGGTCCCTTCTTTCAGAGCTTGGCCTTAACGTAACGGTGGCTGATGCAAGGTTCTGTAAGCCTCTTGACACGAAGCTTCTGAGGCATCTTTGTGAAAACCATGCATTTCTGATCACGGTTGAGGAAGGCTCTATTGGGGGATTTGGATCTCATGTTGCACAGTTCATTGCACTTGATGGACAACTAGATGGAAGAATCAAGGTAAGAATTTTAGCCCCGTTGATTATGCAGATGTAATGCTTAGAAATTTCTTGTTTAAACTAGTTACTCTTACATCATCCTGGAGTCTAATTTTACTTTTCTGGTGTACATCGTGTGGATCGATTTTTCAAGTGGCGTCCGATTGTTCTACCAGACAATTACATAGAGCATGCATCAGCAGATGAACAGCTCGCTATTGCCGGGTTGACCGGACATCACATAGCTGCGACAGCCTTAAGTTTGCTCGGCCGCAATCGGGAGGCCCTCCTCTTGATGTGCTAAAGAGCTGCACTTGCCTATGATGAATTGAAAATGGCTGGCAGAAGAAAGTGGAAGAAGATGCTGCAATGAATTGAAAATGGCTGCCTAAGTAGTACTATGGTTCTAGTAGTCTGTAGATCTCTTACAATGGCCTGTATATATATAACAGCTAAGCATCCAGTATATGATAATTGTATAAGAATGCAGGAACTGAATCATAGACATCGGGACCCTTTTTGTGGTCTGTAAGCTTCCGTCCGAGACCGATGGCCCTTCAGTTTACCCAATCATGTGGGCCAAAAGTTTGCCAGGTATCCCCTTGTGACACTCCAGTTGCAACGAGACTAAAACAAACCGAATTAAACGACACGATCAAGCTTTTAATCATTAGTTACGGCAAGCAACAAGTCAGATTGGAAATTGACATCCAAGTGCTATTAGACAAAACTCAAAAATTCTGTTTTACTCTTTACACGAAATTGGCGCTGGAGATTGAAAATGCTTCCAACAAGGATCACAATAATTTACCATTGCCATTGTGAGCATATAAAAACAAAACCATAAAGAAAAATACTTCCATTAGATGACACCGTATTTTCATGAAATTGAAATCACCGGATCCATCAGATTGTACTGACGCTAATATCGCAGTATAAGCGTATAATCTTTCGGACATGAGTAGCATCTCCATGGTAACTATTGCTGCCAAAACTGTCTGCCATCTAAAGGCGTGAACCTGCATTTCTCCCTGAAAACTGGCACTGTATTGTTTTTCCGTCCATTACATGAGAGAGACGAGAGAACCCACAATGAGCCAATGGGCGGATTCTTTTCCCCGCACATGCATCCACCGAGAGAATTACATGTCCGTAATCTATTTACAAGAACACGCAAATGCCTCATTAAACCATTCAATACCATCTAGGAAAACTAACATTCAAAAATTTATCACAGATTTCCCGGTGGATGAGTACTGAACATAAAGTTCAATCCAAACAATACAATATTGAACCACAGATTTCTTTTTCACGTAATTTTGGGCAATCACGTGGATAAAAATGCTCCTAATACAGTAATACCTAAATCAGATATAGGAAAAAATGAAGCCCAACACAGACAATTTATAGGCATACTAATCACTATTCTTATGCAAGTGTGGATGACAAGCTTCAAGAGACATTATAATTGAATCAGGTGCAAAATGGATCCTACAAAAATTTGTACCAATGTGAAAATCACTACTACTGCAGATGGTTGATGAATCCAGAGTCACTGAGAGCAAGAATAATATAACAAACATATGCAGTATCATACCAGGGAATAAATTAATCCTCCTCCATAGGCACCTCTGGAACATCAAACCTATCTTCTTCAATAGTTCTATTTATCACAGAAACAGGAGAGGGTATGGGAAGTCAAGGAAACAAGAATCTCTAATCAATTAAATTCCATGAAAACAAAGGAGACTTGACTTATATCAGATTAGAAAACAGCAACTTGTGCAATGAATAATAAACTGACATCTTCATGCAGTGCTATGTATAACCAATAGATCTTGAGACCATTCTTAAATGATTTAGTCTTCTAGAATATCTTGTCTTACGTGATTCTTTGAAGTCAACTACAAAATGTATTGATCTCCAAGGATATTTATATATATATATATATATATATATATATATATAGTGGGTTCAGATTAACGAATGCAGATGGTTATTCATGAATTTTAACTTTCTACCTCCTCAAATGAGCTACTCCAAGTTTTCAAGCATGGTATTAGAATTCAACAATCAATTTGACCACTAGTGGTGAACAAGTGATTCCCAGAATTATCCCTATTTTGTCCTGGCCAAAGCATTATGGTTTGGCTACCATTAAAAATCCTAATTCCCCGATATACACTCAAGGAGAGACCGTACTAATTTGAAATCAAGAACCAAAGGTAAAAACCTACGAAATTATCAGCACACACCACTAAGTACATGATCCCAAACCAAAATATAAAGAACAAGGCACATAGCCCATACAGCAGAACAAAAATGTAGAACAAGTTTGTTTTCCTGAGTGAGAAAATAAGGATCTTATAAAGAAACAAAAGATAAAAAAGAGCAAATTCAAACTTTAAGCAAAGCTGAGAGAAGGGGAAAAGGATATATATTAACATTAAATCATCCTCCTTTTCACCACGGTTGCGGCTGTTATTTAGCTCCCTGTGGACTTCAGGTGTTACCTACATTTGCAGAGGATAAAGACATCATATATTGCCACTAAATTAAAGTGAGTGTATTTTTAGAAGCAGCTAAGTCAGGGACAAATGACTTTACTATTTTGTGCCTCTGCTTTTCAAGGAGATTTTTGAGGTTATCTTTATCCTCCTTCCGCAGGTCATTTTTGTACCTGCAGGGAATTTGACAAAGCAACCATATATGAGAGGAAATGCAGCTGTGAGTCGACTTCATATGGTAATTTCTATGAGAAATCATACAATCGCTTGAAATGCAATAGGGACATCTTTAATGGTATATTAACTTACTTTTTACAAATGGTCACACGAATCCTAGTTACAGAGTTTTCTCCTTCACAATTAAAATGATGAGAAGACAACATAGGACAATCTATAACATGCCAATGGCTGCTTACATGCTTGTAGGTCTGAACTACGTAGTTTTTGGTGTTAGGATAGTAGGAGAATCGGAATAGTGTTTGAACCCTAGCTAAAAGGATAAAAAATGGTTGCCATCAAAGAGTAGGTGAATAGTGACTTAGACGTGTGTGCATCTTGATGTCTTTTTCAAGAAGAAAGACATGCTTCAGATACAGGAAGATTCGAGATTAGGGTAATGCAATAGTAAAGAAATGGAATTACATACAGGATGGAAAGAGGGGAGGGAGACAGAAAAAGTGAAGGAAGTGAGAGGGATACCACTCAATTCCATGTTGTTTGGTTGGTCAGGAGAAAAAGTGAGAGAAAGGATGGTGTGAAGATGTAAAATTACCACCATTCTCTTTAAATGGTTTAAAGTCGGGAGAAAGTAAAAATTTACAGGTTTTCTCTTAACAGGCCCTCTGCCCCATTTCCCTTTTCCCCTCCAACCAAATGAGTGGATTTCCCCTATCCATGCATTTTCCCTTCCACCCTCTCAATCCCTCCCTCCCAACATTACATGGAACCAAACAAATTTTCTATAGAACCTATTCTTCCAGGTAATGAAAATTCTTCTTGACAATCAATCAGGCAAAGACAAAGTACTCTTTCCCAAAAGTTACTAACCTTTGTACAAAAGCAAGTAGAGACTGGTGCCATATTACAGGCATTATTCTGTTATCCTCAAGGAATCTCATAAAATGAGCAACAGTAGCATCAAGTACACGGTGTGGCAAAGCATACTTCTTCTCCAAAAGAAGCTTTATAAAATAGCTGCACTAGTTATAAAAGAAATTTTGTCAAGTAGTTTCAAACCTATTTCACACCTCTTCACATTCTTTTCAAATGAATAAAAATGTAATGTCATTGACTACCTTGTTGTGCCACCATATTCCATTTCTGCAAGCTTCAATAAGGCAACGCTGCAAATCCATTAAGAAATTGTGTTAGACATCCCCCCCCATGTATTTGAAGTTGAACCACTCATCGAAATAAATCTCAACAGCTACTCAGACGTGCACACAACATATCCACCATTGCATGAGAACTTCATCCTTTTCAATGTATTAGTACCAACTGCTACAAACCTGTTTTTTTTTTCCTTTTTGGGTAGGAGGGGGTTCACTTTAACTTGGAAAGATCAAATCACGAACAGGAAAATATCCATAATCACAAGTAAAGATATGTTTGTATTTCAACTAAATAACAGTTAATTTATACGCACAGTTAAGTACATCCCAAACAAGGTCCGCGTGACAGTTGAGCAACAGAAATGCTTGCCATAGATTTTTAGCCCTTGATAGTAAAAAATGTGTACTAAAAACTAACAAGGCAATATTTCCTGCAAAAATTTGTGCATGGTGTTTGAAAAACAACACAGTGATTTAGCACTTATAAAAAAAAAAAAAAAAAAAAAAAAAAAACAAACAACAACAACACGGTGATTTAGAACTTCAGAAAAATACCCATTAACTGACAAATGGATTTTTTTATAAGTTAAAAGAGCAATGGTTCTCATCTCCAGAATGAAACAAAACAAAAATTAAATTGAGTAAGATGACGTTATCATGTGCCAAGAATGCATTCTAAAAGAAAATAACTATACAACAGAAAAGCCCAAGATTTCAAGAAGCGTTTTGCAAGAAACTTCATAACTAAATTATCCACACCCTTTCCATTCTTGGCTGAGTACAAGGCTAGTCTATCCATGCTCAATCTCAGCTCCGCCCAACTGGCAAACTCTTTTCTATAGGCTTAGTTATAGAAGTACCTAGAATATGCCTCTGTTTCTATCACTAAGAACTTTGGAGCGGGGAGGAGAACTTGAAACAAAGAACACACTCTTTGAAAAGAAGCCCAAAAGTGCATGGTTGGTCCAAAAATAAAAAGACAAAGACAAAAGCATATTCTGATCAGTTGGGGAATCACATATGTTTGTTCGTCTCTTGCAAGTAACAAAGTAAAACTTATCCTGAATCTTAAATTTCAGGCCAACCTCTCCAACTCTTTCCCAAGGTAGAAAATAGAAGAAGTGCACCCCACACTATCAGTCTATTAACTAATCCTGGTTTCCACAGATCGCCACAAGACATACCTTGAATGAAGAGGAGGAATAGAAACCTTCTGCATAATGCTCCCAATAATGACAGCTTCCCTGAGATTGCATGTCCTTGACTGCACATGAAGAAACTAAAATTAGTCCTAAATTCGTAGGCAATGTATGTTACAGGCCAGAAAGCCCGACATCACAAGATAGCGTGGAGAAGAGGCATCACCACAAAACTAAAGAATTGTGTGTTAGTAAAGGATCCATGGATAAAGAAACAACACAAGCACCAGCAGTTTGAATACCAAAGAGTTGAAGAGTTCAATTGTAAATTGTGAAAATAGTATGTCAGCTAATGTAACAAATTTTTGATAGTGAAGTTAAGAGAACATCATAATTTCTCTATGATATGTTGAGGATCGTATACCTCGCATAGAGGAAAGAGTATTCCTTTGAAGAATGCAGCAGGTTTGTAGAGTGACTTCTTCAAAGCTTGATACAAAGCAAAATGAAGCCGCTTATTCTTCCTAATATCTTCTCTCACTCGTGGGAGCAACACTAGTCTGTAAAAGCGCTCAGCCTTCTTCGCGCCCAAATTGGAAGCAAAGATTCTCGTGGCCTGATAGAGTGCATTTGGTGACCAGTTTTCAGGCTCAGTCAAATAAAGGACATCCTCCCAAAGTTGCATTGAAGGGATGTGTTTGAATGCTTTGGGTATTTTGCCTGCTGTGTAGCTCCTAAGGAGCTTGCCAACTCTGCATAATATTTAGCCACTCATGGTCAATAAATTTCTTACTTAGGATAAGCTTTATTACATATTTTCCCAAAAATTTCAAAAGGGGAACCTACAGGAATGAACATGTGTTTATCATCCATATTATGTAAAGATGTTATGTGACATTACACAAGAAAAACATAGCTTACATACCCCTTGTATAATTCTATGATGGAATTATCCAATTTAGGCAAAGGTCGAATTTCTGCAATCAAGTAAATAGAGTAAATAAAAAGAATAACAATGATAAGTAACGACCTTTAAAGTAACACCATTTCCGGGACTCGCATAAATCACTTCAGACGAAAGAAAACACAAATAACACACACACACAACACACAGATCTAAACCTGAAGCAGCATTTGCATCTTTTTGTTTAATTTTTTCAACAATGAGGTCGGCAAGAGTACGTTGGGGACCAGCATCCTTTCTTAAGAATGCGTCCAGTACTCTCTCATCCTCTTCATCAATCTCCTCCTACAATTTGAAACACACCAATTAAGCCAAAGGAGATGAAATCAAACCCACTAAATCTAGAACCAATCGGTAAAAAGATGTTTTCTTTTATCGTCAAAGTGAAAACTCCTAACAAAAGCTTACACGAGGGTGGTTGGAAAAATTGGTCTTTAGTGGTATCACTAACCACGAGAGTATGAAGACGTATGATGCCCTACAAAATATTCATGTTTGCCCTCAATGGCAATTGCCCAATATCGTGACAAAAATCAAAGCCCCAAAAGACAAATTTTAAAGGAAATCCAGAAGTCTTTTGAGTTTGAAAACTTATTAACAACCACACCAAACTGAAATCACTGACAAAGCTTGGCGGCTTTATCCTCCTCTGGGGCTCCAATGAAAAAATAAAAAACAAATTCTAATGACTACTTGCAAATTGTGAAGCAAATGCAGAATAATTGCAAAACGGTGAAGAAAATACAAGCTTGAATCCTGGCTAACTACAAAACTAGATTGTTTTTTTATTCTGAAATAACAAGACCTTAAAACTCGCAACAAAAACCTCCAATTTTTACCCGGAGATTCTCAATAAACATCCAGTATGAAAATGGTACAACTCACATCATAAGCGCCAAATAGGCTCTGAGTTTCAGAGAAACCATCGAAGTCATCGACGTCATCCTCCTCCGCCTCTTCCCCCTGGGTCAATCCTTCAGCAAAAACAAATGAGCTGCTCTTGTCATTAGCGTTCGGTCGCTCCGCCTCGTCCTGAATCTCTCTCTGTTGAGCCAAGGCTTCTTTCAGGATCTTAGAGCTCATGCCGGACGATATCAGCTTCTCTTCAGTCTGGTGCTCTTTAGGAGCTTTCGATCGCTTCTTCGAGTCCACGAAGGCATCGTCGCCGCCAGCGAGAAAAGGCTGCGGATTCTGATGCCGATTCCTCTTCTTCCCCATTAAATCCAACACAAAGCAAAACACTGATGGCTTTCGCAGAGCAGACCAACGGTTAATCTAAACCCTAAATGGCGACGTGGGGTTTATATCCCTCAAACCTGCGCGATCTTAGCACGTGAGAGTTGATATTTCATATTTATGTTCTCTCTTCAGCGACGCCTGACGTCGAAATTTATATCACACATTTTCTTAATATAAATTGTTTTGATCAGCAGTGTTTTGTACGGCGGAATTTGTATCACATATTTTTTTCAGGGGCGTTCGGAGTTTAAAATTTTGAGAGTTTTGAGATTTGTGAAAAATAAGATATTTTATGAATTAATAAAAAAATAAAAGTTAGAAAAAGATTTAAATAAATTATAATAAAAAAGAATAAATTGATGAAGAGAGAATATTTTATAATTTTTTAATGAAGTGGAAATTTTTAGGGGTGGAAAACACTGCCTTAGTACAAATTGTTTTGATTCAAAACAATTTTTATGAAGAGTCCAAAATTCATTTCTGCCATTTTGAAGTTCAAAATCTATTAAAAACGAAAAATTCGAATCTGTCCGTAAGTTACTGTAGTCCAGACCCTATTTCGATTTTTTGCCTCTATCTGAAGTTCTAGAAGTCCGAAAAAACTCAGATGACTTGAAAAGGTGAGAACGAGATTAAAACTTTCGTGAATGATCAAACTTCAAATTATGTCTTTTTGATACTCTAAATCCAACTAAAAGTTGGGTAATAAAATCAGCCTAGAATTTTAGATTTCAAACCTATTTTTAAATTTAAAAAGCAAATTTGTTTGAAATTTGAAAAGAAATTATGTTTTAAAATTCAAAAAGGATAATTGGTTTAAAATTTGAAAAGCAAATCTATTTTAAAATTTCAAAAGTAAAATCTCTTTTAAAATTTCAAAAGAATAGTTTTTGTTTTAAAATTTGAAAAGAATGATTTCAAGTTAGGTGAAGAGAGAAGATATTCAGAGGAGGACCCTAGTCGAGAATTTTGCAATTTAGTTTTTCTTATTCTAGGGTTAGGATTTAGTCATTGAATTTTTTATATAATTTGATTATGGATGTAATTAATATAATTTGTTAATTGCAATTTGATGAATTCGGTTTTCATTCTACAATTTACTGGTCATTGCATGCTTAGTTCGTGAATTCATCAAACTTTGGTAGTGTAATTTAGAAATAAATACACACCCTTGTGACCTATATTCAATAATTCCACAGAGTATAATTAATCTATATTAATTTTAGTAAAACGAAAGTAGACATAGATTAATATAGTATAGTGTTATATACCTTGAAAGAGGATATCACATAAATTTTATAAATTGGTATTGAATCTCTTCTATAATTGCTTGTGACGACCCATGTACTTGTATTAGAGTTTAGGACTATCAAAGCATATGCTTGTGTTAACACCGGTTGAGTACAACAAAAAATAAGACGAGGGGAGACCGGTGGAAGTTATATTGGAGGTGAATGATGTGGTAATCTGTCCGCCTTTAGATTCAATTTTCATAGGGGTCAGCTCATTGGAGGTGTGGAGAGTCAAAAATTTTAACATAAAATGCAGAGTATTTGAAATCAATAATTGATAAGTTTAATACGATAAAATAATATATTGAGATTTAAAGTGTCAAGACTCTAATAATTTAATGGAAGGGTGCAAAATAATTTCAACATTCGCCTTGTTGAACTTCTATTTTTGAGAATTACCTTCTGTATATATCATTCACAATTTGCTCTGTTTCATCAATTACATCAGAGTAATTTGGCATCCTTCACAACCACAAAACATGTAAGGTTATTCAAAGAGAAAAATTGAATATCTATTTATCTAGAAAAATAATAATAAAAGCAAAATCGTTTTCTGAAAATTCAAAGCTCAGAAAACTCGTGCAGTCTATTGCGTCAACACCTATTTAGAAGTTCAGGTGCCAGTATGACTATTGGAGGACTGAACGCATGCAACTCTTACTGTTCTGACTTCTTGCAATTCCAGCGTTAGTAGCAAGAACAAGATATCTCCATCTCTAACGACCTCTATATCTTCAATTTCTGCTCCTTCTTTGGTTAAAACTTTGGTGGGAGAGAACACAAATTTTTTGGCTCCGATATCAAGTAGTTCTTGAAGGGACTGGGGCAGGAGCACAAGCTTTCCAGCAACTTCACCCTTTTCGGGGCAGCTGAGAGTCACTCTAGCTGGGAAACTGTTCAAACTCTGTGGACTAGCAGAACAGCCCGCAGATGCAATAACGTCTCTCCCACCTGCATAAGCATTTTTTGAGAATTCGACTTTATGCAGTTGCTTACTTCTTTCAACAATTCATTTCTTGTTTCCTTTAGCAGTTTAGTTTAGTGCTTGGGGTTCCATCTGGACATATTCGTCAATTGTAATCTTGCCATGGAAGTAAACAGAATTTCTAAGGAATCTTTAAGAAGTAGGCAAAACTGTGTCAACAGAAAGCTCACCAGCATAATTAGCAGCAGAAATGACCCCAAAAAGTGAATTGTGAAAATTGTTAGCCCTTCGCCTTGGACGATTATCCAACCACGACACCTCCCGGTCAGGTGTAATGCTTTCAGGTGCATATGGAGGCATTGCGGGCTCACTCTTGTACATCCCAAGGAATGATACACCTCGTTCCTTTGGACGTTGTAGGACAGCCGATGGTTTCTTGATATCTTCTCGTTTGCTATGAAACAAGTCTTTTATCTCTTCGTGGCCCTGCTGATCTACCAAGGCCCTAGGGGTCCATCCATCTATATTCGGCTTATCAAAGTCAGCTCCTTGGTCCAACAAGAACTTTACTATTTCAGTACTGCCTTCACATACTGCTGAATGAAGAGCTGTACTCCCATTGCTCTTTGGCCGCGTAACGTCCCCACCATATTGGACAATGTGTTGAGCAATTCTATGTCGTTTTGCTCGACAGCAGTGCAAGCAAAATGACCAACATCACCAGAAGATAATTTTGCCCCATTGTCTACCAGAAGTTTAATCACGGATTCATGCCCTCCCAATAGAGCTGCCCATAAGGGAACGCTTCCTTCTGAATCTGCAAAGAAAAGAGTGGTCAACGCTTAAAGCCAATTTATGTGGACTGAAGGGCCATGGAAACAATTAGCAGAAGAAGAAGAAAGATTGCAAGAAATTCACACAACTGGATCGGGGGATTTCGTTTTTTTCGTAACAAACGAGAGGATACCTTTTATGTTAGGATCTGCTCCATACTCTAGAAGTTGAGCTACGCAATGCTCACTTCCATTAGAAGCTGCAATATGCTGTTAGAATGAAGTGAAGTAAGGTTAGAGTTTCGAATACAAAGATTATCTTTCGCATAAAAGTTATGTGCACAAAGAACATGATCTCCACACCAGTGCCGTCTGTCCTCTGTTGTCCACTTCATTTGGATCTGAACCACGCCTTAGCAACTGATGGAGTAGTAAATCATCACCTCTGGCCACGGCAAAGCATAAGCTAAGAGGCAGACCCATTCTACCCCGAGCCAGCATCTGCTCTGTATCTGTCAGAATTCCTTCCATCATCGGATCCTTCAAATCTTTCAAATGCTGCATCAAATGAAAATGCCACTTCATGGATACAATGAATAATCCTTCAGTGGAACTAGATAACCATAATTTATTTGGTCACAGAAATCTTGATTTTGATGTGGAAAGATCATGTGATTACATAATGTGATGTGGGTGTATAACTGAAGCACTTGCATCATAGGAGGAACAAGCTGTCCGACTCAGCCTTATTCCTTGGAATAATCTCCTGCAAAGCGCATGTTTAAGCACAGAAGCGTGTCTGAACTCCGACGACACCAAAGACAGAACAAACTTAAATGCGGATTTCTAAGAAACCGCCCAGACCCCATTCCATGATGCCTGGTTTGAAGAGTTTAAAGAAATTTCAAAGAAATGAATGGAGACAGTTTATAGTACCAGTAACACTCAAAAATCAAAGAAAAAACAAAAGGGAAGGAAGGTGATCGCAGCCAAAACCTTTGCAGACCTGAAGAAGATTGTTCATTATTATTGTCCCGTCCCCAACATTTGCCTGTACAGTATTTAAAAAAGCAGTACGGCTCAAACGCAGCAGCTGACTCAAACGTTTAGTCCGAACTGTAAACAGTTGGGGCCTGTAACACAGCATGCCAATATCACCAACTACATCTCCTGTCTTAGCCGCTCCAACCGTCTGCAATCATCCATTGCAAATAACATATTCAACTCCATGACAACCCCCGTGAAGACCAATATTTTTAAATTAATAAGAAGATATCTATACGTGCCTGTTCTATTCCGTTCTCTTGGACAACGAGTTCCTGAGAGAGAGAGAGAGAGAGAAACTTTAATGACAAAGTCAATACCAGGCAGGAAAAATGGCATGTTTTTCAAGGGAATAAATTGCCCTCTAAAATTGCTAATATTGTGCACCAGAATCTACTTCATTAATTATATTTTAGCAATTCAACCATTCTCATACGCCAAAAAGAATCCATTGAAACCGACTTGCACTCTTCATGTGGAAGTTAGGGAAATGAAGGAAATATCGTCCTCGAAATTTACCTAAGTTCTATTATCTACTCCGCCATTACTTGTCTTTCGATGGATTTTAGTTTGTGAAACCTTTGTAGCAATCAAAGAAAAGAAAGATCCAAGATTGTGTTTCTTACTTTCCCACTAAACACAAACTTTTGCATTATTTTTTTTTTAGAGAGGGGGACGGAAGGGGAGGAGAATCTTAGTTCTTACCACAGCACCAGTAACCAGTATATACAAGTCAGTAGGTGCTTCATTCTGCAAAATTACATCTTCTTTCGGAGGGAAATATTCAGCCTTCATCTCTGAGACCTTCAATACAAAAGTCAAGACATGGAAGCTATACAAAGTATGGCAATAAAGGAAGGGAACTCGTTGGTGATTGGATGTGTATATATGCAGAACTGAACGCGATAAAGCAATTATCGAAACCCTGATTGCATCAATCAGTGGAAACACAAGGAAAGATCCCTCTATGCCCCATCCACACACCATCAAAAAAGATTTGAAAGTAGAGTTAGCAGCATTACCAGTTGGAAAAGCAAGTCATTTGACACCCCGCGGAACAAATACACTTTGTCTACAAGTGAATAGAAGAGGAAGTGCGAGATACTAGATCGAATAGCTTTAGGAAGGGAATCAAGAATCTCTTGCTGCTGCAGCCCTTCTGAATCAGTTCTGTACTTCAAACACAAATTATCGAGCATCTGCTCTTGCAGGCGAAGAGGGAGGTGGTTCCTTTGTGCAAAACTCGAGGCTGCTTGAATAGTGTCTCTCTGAGTGAGACCAAAAAAACAGACAAGACAAAAATTTCGAAAGTGCTCAGATTCTTCATGTTGTAATTCAAAAGGACATAATAGTGACTGTGTTATAAAATTAAGAGGGACACATAGTCAAGTCACAAGCGAAGGCAATAGAAAATAGAAACTGCAAATACGAAAATTAGCTTAGGGGATTTATTGGATTTATTTGAGGTTAGGAAATAGATTTTGTCTCTAAATCAAAGCCAGGTGCTATTTAATTACCAGCTGACCAAAGATGCGTGTGAGGTAATGAAGACATTCACTTGTCCAACATCCTATGAAAAATAGCATAATACAAAGGTTTTCCGAAAAGCCAACTTGACCCTATCTGAAAAAGGAGGAAAAACTACTGCCACAGAAAAGCATTTAAGGACCAACAGTTTTGATCATGTATAAGTGTTGAGAAAGAATATACTTACAAATTTCCTTGTTCGACTGGTCCCGTGGACAACCAAATTTGTCATATTTCCAATTATATACGATGTCAGACCAAGATCGAAAAGCATGTAGAAGATGTCGAATACCATCTCCTTGGTATTTGTAGCATGCAAATCACCATAGCCAGTTGTTGTAAGAGTTGTAATGGACCAGTACATTGAGGTCACGTATCGGATCCACAAACTCTGCTCGTGGAAGTTCCCCAAGATAAGTGCAATCCATGTCCTATTTGGGTCAGAATTACGTGCAGCTAAAAGATAGAAGCAGCAGGCAGCACAATGAACTGCAAAAAGAGTAACCTAGAAGGCAGCATAAGCATGATAAGACTCATCATAATTGAAATATCTATAAAATTCAATGGAAACGACAGAATATCAATAACAGATACTGACACATATAAGCTTCGCACATCGAACCCAAAAGTAGCTAAAGTTCCTGTCCTTTTCCAATCTGACATGATAAAACAAAAGGAGAGTTTCATGAGCAATTTTACTGTAATGAGAAAATTTAGGAAAGGTAGAGGAGAGATCAAAAAATAACTGGAGGAAAGGAATAGTGGAAAACCATAAATATTGTCTGTCATGAAAAACAGGAGCGTCTCTGCATAGGCAGTTTAGTCAGTTGCTTAAAGTTTTAAAATAGGAAGGTCCCTCGTTTTTATTTTACTTAATATTTAATAGATTAAAAATCTTTAAATTTAAATATTTTAACTTAACAAAAAAAAAATAAAGTATCAAAATATTCGTTAAATTTTTTAAAATTCTTATTTAATATAAAGGAAAACATAATTCAAAATTTTAAAGGAGATAACTTCTACCTTTAAAATTCAAAAAAGACTATTGGACTTCTAATTTTAAAATTGAAAAAAATACTATCTTGCTTCTAACTTTTAATCATTTCTTAATTCTTACTTTATCCCTATTTTCACTAAACATTTCCTTATCTTTCTACTCTGAACACCTACATTCCTTCTTTATAGCTCACTTTTCAATTGATATTGGCCTACTTTCACTCTTTTCTTCACCATTTTTCCTTATTTTTCTATTGTGAAGGCCATATCATTCCTTCCTTCTAGCTAACTTTCAAGCATTTATTCAATTTCAAAATGTAAATCTTGCTTATAAGGTAAGAAGTTTTTTAAAACTGAAACTAATAAAATCATATATAAGATCTACTATGACGCAAGAATGATTAAATGGCTAGTTATATTATCAATTGAAAATGATCTCTTGACAAATCTCGGATACAAAACATTATAAGTAATTTTGCATCTCAAAAAGCAAGAAGAATTATTTTTAACTAAAATTTGTTTATATTTTATATTTTTATATAATAATTTATTATAAAAAGCTCTTTTTATAGTTTCGCCTAAGCTCCATTTATCTTAGAGATGGCCTGATGAAAAGAGGGTCAAAGCAAAATGGTTTCACTGACATTAGTTTGGGTCTATGCCTAATATGTGAGACTAGGGAATACAGCCGACCCACATCCTCAAAGAAAGTACCGACAACTAAAACTATACTTGTGTAAGAGTGAAGTTGTCTATCTACATTGGTCATCAACAAAATGAACCTTATTAGCTCAGCCTATTTGATGATGTAGCCAATACGGCAGCATTCAGGTAGGGATAAATTTCCAGAAGAACTAAACAGTCTTGCGTATAAATAACTGGAAAATAGCAACATGAAGGGGCTTACTAAAACGCCAATAAGTGAGCTCCCAGTTTACCTGGCAAACATTTTACTAACCCTTCGGAGACGCCAGAGGCGGAGCAAATTGAAGAACCCATATTTTTTCAGAGAAGAGGGCAATATATGCCTAGCAAATTCAGAAGGGATTGTGGAGATAACATCAAATGCCAACCAACTCCTGGTGTACCTCCAAGCAATCAGCTTTGGTTTGTCGACGAGAAGATAAGAAGTTTTATCGAGGTATGCAATGAAGAAAGTCAACACAATGTCAATGGCAAAAACCCCATTGATGACATTATCGGCTACAGCCAGACCTCCCGTTGGTTTCTCAACGAATCCAAATTCAAATGGAGACACCCATGCAGTGTAGAAGACAAGAAATACCAGAAATGTCTCCCAGAGTCTGCATTCACATGATTATTGACCAATGAACATGACTTGGTCTATTCGAAACCATATAGAACGCAATAAGCGATAAAGTTGAATGAACCTGTAACGGGGATCAAAGGGGGAGACAATGAATGGACGGAGCTTGACGCGGCGAGTCTTGAACGCGGTAGCACCAAGAGGAGGAAGAATGCCGGCGCTAAGGCTGTAATGGCTGCCATCGTCCCTCGGCAGCTGCTGGTCCTCTGTTCCTCCTGTTTGCCCGCAGATGCACCTTCCCAACACCCCTCCGAACTTCTTCCTCTGCTTCAACGTCGACATTAATGCATTATCCAAACATCACTCCCTCTCCACCTCTCCCTTCCTAAATCCAGCATTCTCTGCGTCTATCTGCCCTCTCCTCGGAGCCATTACTTGCTGCACCAAACCCAGCACCCAAAACTCGGATTCTCTACTTTCAAATGGCTCTGGTTCTCTCTGTTTTCCTTCTCTATCCCTCAAAAAGCTCCTTCTCTCTCCAACTCTCTCCAACCGTCGTTTGCGTCCGTTCCGTGTTGCAGTTGGGATAACTGTTCCACAAAAAGCCGTGCCCGTCGAAATGAATCAAATATATCTGTGTCTAGATTTTCGTACTTTTCCTAATTGTCAAAACAAATCATAACTGAACTTCAAATATTCAAATAATTAAATACCTACAAAATAATTTCGAATTCCTATTTATTCCCTTACTTTTTTTTCTTCTTCTTGATATATTCCCTTACTTGGTCGATTATTATTACCATTTTTTTTTCTGTGGGCAAGCTATAAATTCTACAAGAGAGCATTACAAAATACAAAATAACTGAAATTTCAGTTAACTCCTTCCACTAATCAAAATTATTATTTTAGTATAATTGGCTAGCAATTTGACTCGTAACAACTTTCCAGATCTTCAATATGTGCGGAATTCAATTTACGTCCTCAGTGTAGAGTTGTATCATGTTCAAGACGTTCCTACTTCTTTAGAGCATATCAAAAAATTACACGAGATTAAGTACGCGCTCATTTTAGTTAAATTTTTAAAATTTAAATTCAATTATTTAAAATTATAATTCTTTATTATTTCAACGTAAATATCAATATAACTTAATATTAATTTTTTTATATAATCAATATTTTAATAATTTTATATAAATATTAATAAAATATTCCACCACATTTACACTATAATTAAAATTTTACTAAAACGAAAATGCCTTCTATCAATCATCTTTGATGGCTGTATAATCATCCTTGATGGCTTTACAGCCTTAGGAACCTCTTCATTTATGGGCCTAATTTCATGGCGTTTTAGGCGTTCAGATAAGACGATCGCGGCCCTGATTTGTTCGCGGTGTGCACAGCCCAATCCAGTTTTTTCATTTCTTCTCGCAATATCTGGCTCCTGGAGCGCACGATTCTTCCAGAAGAAAAGCAAAAGGCAGGAAAGCCATCTATTTCTCCAGGGGAGAGCGAGAGGGGAAAGCCAAAACATGGCGTCGTTTTTGCAAACATTTCTCGACCCCAAGAAGAACTGGTTCGCAGCTCAGCACATGAAATCCCTCACCCGTCGCCTCCGCAAATACGGTCCGCCTCTTCTCCGAAACCCTAGTGTTTCTTGATTTGTATATTTATCGTATATGCTGTGTGTTGATTTTGCTGTAATTTCATCCGAGATTAGGGCTTCGATACGACGATCTTTATGACCCGTACTATGATCTGGATATCAAGGAGGCCCTGAATCGGCTGCCCAGGGAGATCGTTGACGCTCGCAATCAACGTCTCAAGCGCGCGATGGACCTTTCCTTGAAGCACAAGTACCTCCCCGAGGACCTTCAGGTTTATTTCGCCCTTCTTTTCTCGTTCTGTTATCGTCTTCCTATTTATTATTGTTATTGCTATTTGTTACTTTTTTTCTCCTTGTTTGCCAAAGAACATTCGGGAAAAGAAAATACAAGACGAGATTTGAATCTCGCTCAGCTCATCGATTTGTTTGTGTTATCTTTCTAAAGTCGTTTGGATCTACTGTTAGAAATTTAGTTCATGTTAGAGACTCTCAATACAAGCTTTTTGGTATTAGAAATTTGGTTTATTCGAGAAAAATTGAAAAGGAACAAAAGTAGTTTCGCAGGTTGGGAGCTTGAGGAGGTTACATGCGTTTTGTAAACTATGCTGATCAGTGTTGGATAAGATGTTTTCTGTTACTGCGACTTCTGAATAAAATCAGAATTGTGTGTTCATGACCTTACTAAGGAATGAAGTTCCTTATATGGGAGCATCTTTTTATCGACTTCCTTGTGATGTTTTTGGATTTACAAGGGAATTATCCTTTTACTGCTGAGTAATTGAATTTAAAGGGTATGTTATTCTGTCATCTGTGGGCATTGGTGTTCATTTGTTGTTGGCAGATAAGGATTGATAGTTGCAGCACAGATATTAATAGGTGATGTCAAGCTATATTATTCGAAAACCCATCTTGGTTGGATACGAAATTAGGATAGACAAGTACGATTGTAATACCAATACTCTTCATTTATATTGCTGGAAATTCATAAACGGTTAATATCGGGAGCCATCTCATGAGGTCTTCGGACATGGATCTGTCTGCGACAATTTTTTTAATTATTATCTAATTCCCATATGGCTCTGATGATTCTTTTTACTCTTTGGCAGTCAATGCAAACACCATTCCGGAGCTACCTTCAAGAGATGCTGGCCCTTGTAAGTGGTTTTCAGTGACTAAAATAAATTTGTGAGATTTTACATGCCTTCCTGATCAATGTCACCATCTTACACAATTCATAACAACCCTATTACACAATTCTTGCTGTATTGCTTACACATGAAAATGCATTCTCCCAAGTATTGTTTCTTTGGATTTGGGATTTGCATAAACCGAATATGAGGGTGTGGTGCATGCTTAAAAGTTTGTGTTCAAAAGCTTGGGGGAAAAGGAATTATAATTTGTTATCAAAGATGCCGACAAAGAGGAGAGCACCAATCCATAATAACACGCATATTGTGGCAAAAAGATTTCATCGAATTACCGAGCACAGTGGGAAAGCAACTTGTTTGAACACTCGTACAAGGGGGCAAAATGTACAGGAAATGTAGACTAGACAATGTGCGGTCGGTATCTCCTAATCTTTTTTGTGCAGGGCCTTTATAACCCTTGTCACCTTTTATGCTACTCTAGTCAGCATGAACTGAAATTTTGAGGTCAGAAATTTCTCGATATGAATAGGGTTACTAAAGTAAACACTTCTTGTCAGAAGTTTCTTATAACATTAGCAAGGCACTAGAATGTTGTTGCATATTCTATCAGAAAGTTTCCTATTAAGATATTTGACAATGACATCAAAAATTTCAGAAAGAATTATGGTCCGAGTATGTTATACATTGTCATGCTTGTGTTTTGCAGGTGAAGAGGGAGAAAGCAGAACGCGAGGCTTTGGGAGCTTTGCCTCTCTATCAGCGTACCATTACATAAGCATCTTTTATCGTATGCTTTAGTTGGACTGGAAGTCTGAATGACATCATGTTATTACTCGTGATAAATTGTTTTCACAGTAGAAGGGGAGATGAATTATGTCTCTGTTTCCGACTTTGATTTCCAAAGTTTTGAGTGCTTGAATGGTATCCCTTGTTGGTTCTCATGTACTTTTAGACCTCTCATCTCAAATAATGAAGTCAAACATTAATTTTAGCTTGTCTTTAATATTGTTGATTTCAGTGAACTCGTTCCAACTGTAAACTCGTGCCTTCAAGTTATATAAGGATGTTGATTCTGGAAATAGAGGTTCGACTTCAGGACCTCAGGTGTTTATTGTCTCTAGTTGACAGAAGAAACAAAATGGATTGTTGTTTTACCCTCTTTTTTTTTTTTTTTTGGATTTACCTTTGATTATTCTCCTAGCCTTGTGGTGCTCGTCAAAGATTTCGCATTTGATCTTCTGCTCCTTTGCCCAGTACGTCAATAATTTCCTGTGTCATCAGGGGTTCTACTTGTTTTTCTAGTCTATTCATGGGCTCCATGCAGATTATCCTGATTGAATGCGAAAGTGTTCTGGCGGAGTAAAGGCCATGGCCTTGTGGCACAGTTCTTGAATGGTAGGCGCAAGATTCCAATACCGTCAGAGTTGGACTGGGCCTGTATGCTTTTTTCCGGAAGATATAAAACGCATGATCTGGAAAGAATTGCTGTACCTGACCAAACACGTCATTGGTTCTAGAAATTGGACTTTCTATTTGTAACCTAGACCTGAAGATCGTTCCACAAATTCCATTGCTTCGCGCATTGTGTGGAAAGGACGATAAGGAACAAACAGACTTAAATGGTGTATGATACCTTCTCTTTAAATTGTAATAATGTTGATGAGGTAGAATGTACGTCTATCCTTATCTCTCTCGTCTGGTGAACTTCTAGTCATTGAGCTTGTTTATTTGAGCTCCAGTTTAATTGCCATCTCCTCTCTCTCCTAATGGAGTAGCACAAAGAATGGTTGAGGTCGAAAATCCCGTTAAAAAGGTGGTGAAATCGACGAAGTTTGAAGGCAAACTTTAACCAATTTGGTTAATTACTCTGGAGTTTGGAGTTGCTTTCATACAGGCCCCATTTTATCAAAACTTGTCAGCCCAAATAATGCCGCAGCCAGTACACAAGCGTTCCACCGTCGGGTGCAATTATTCGTGGGTTCTTATCCACCGAACTAAAATTCACGTCCACAAGCTTCTTCCCAATCATGCAACGCGGTGTTTTTCATAAATGTGTGCATCTGCCCATGTCTCTGGCTGTCCGCTACCAACCTTGAAGCGATTAAGTCGTGGTTGTTTCATCCGCGGTCTCGACGAGAGTGGTCTAGGAATGAATTGACGTCGTAAGGGAGTGGAAATGAATCGGGTAGATTAGTATATATATAATCACGATAAGAAACCTCATGGAACCTTAGCTACGTACGCTTTTGACATTCCATGTGATATCAGACCCCCTCGGTTTTAATGGAGGAGTGCTGTAACAAATTAACAATTATAAGCCATCCTCCTCGTTGTCTCCTTGGGTGTGTCATTTCAAGAGCTCCCCACGGCCGGGCCCTTTCCATCAAAGCCTGGGAAATTAAGAAATTGCGTCAAAAAAACTCAAAGCGTCAACTTGTATAAAGTCCACGCCGACGCCGCTTTTGGGTCGTTTTGAAAAGACTCACTTTATAGTCAGGAATTAGGAAAGGTTTTGGCCCGGTTTGTGCAAATAAAGCGTTCATTTCGCCACATGCATGAACCTAAGAAATGGATCTTATGATCTTCCTTTTTTTATGTGTCCAATCCAGTCCTCTTTACGTGTGGCAATTGCCATAATCATAGAACTACAAAAAGGCCAAAAGGAAAAGATCAGGAATTCCCTCACTAAATACTAACCCCACCGAAACAATTTATAGAAATGTCACCCCTTCTCGTATTTTTCTTTTTTAAGGACTTCAGAAAAACCTCCTTGCTTAATCTCTTTAGACTTTAACCATCGGGACGAATTGGGTGAATAAGTTCCAAATCCCCTATTCCTCAGGCCCATAATCCATTAGTCGGAGGACACATGTGCATCGGCCTTAACATCTCTTTGTCAATGCATATTGTAAAATTACTTTCGTAGCAAGACAACAAATTCGCAAATTTTTTTCTTATCTTTTTCATCCAGCCGACAGAATATAAACCAAAAACGCATAAATATGAATAAAAAGAAAAAGTGAAAAAAGGAAAATCGGAAAACGACAAGAGAGCAGTTACGTGCAATTCAGAGACGAGAGAAACACAAAAAGAGGAAAGGGCGCAGGTCCCTATATATTCGGCCGGAGCTCGGTCGTCCACATGGAGCCGATCGAGTCATCGACGAGGATGAGGGTGAGATCAAAAGACGCCCCGCTTCCTTCAGTGTTTTTTTTTTTCAAACCGGAGAGGTGGGGAGGCCCACATGACTCTTCTATGTGCAAGCCCAGAAGCGAGCCACGACCATGGTGTGCTTACCGGGATTATGTCATCTCGGATTTTCAGAATCCCCCCTGTCCCCTCCTCTCAACCCACCGTCCTGACTCACTGGTCCACACAACCCCAAGAATTTTTCACTTTTCTCCAATTATTCTTAGCTGATAGGTTTTTCTTTTTCTATTTGTAGATCACCGCCTTCGGGGTGAATTTGTCGTTTTTTTTTTCACTTGTAGAACATGTACATTGTTTTATATTTAGAAAAAAAAAAAAAAAAATTGTATGATGGTAAATCTTTTGGAGCATTACATGTCCAGAAAAGAAAATGAATAATGGTGACCAAAAATTCTACCAATTTTGCCCTTTGCTTAGTAATCTTTTACATATGATTATTGTATAAAAAAAAAAAAAGGCATAAATTAGTTGACACATGATTAATGTATAAGATTCTGATACACCAAAATATCAATTACTTTCTCCAATAATCGAAACTGCAGATCCCGACATCTAAACAAATTAGAACATAAATGGTAACTGCTTCCATGATTGGTCTTTTTTAAAAAAAAAAAAACAAAAGTTTAAAGTAATTGATTAATTTATTCACGGACCGAGTGCTCTGAAATCAGAACAAAGTAACAGGAGGTTTAGAGCATACAATGCGGAAATTCTCTCCATAAGTGCACATGGTGTCTCGCTTTGTGCAGTGCTTTAAAAACTGTACAGATCAGAATATTCTAATTGGAAAACCCATTTAAATCCCATAATACCTGTTGGGTCCTTCCAGATGATTAATCTAATACAGGGTTAGTTTAATCATCCAAGCAAAGATTCGTCGTTGATAATCAGTTTCTCAGACGGTCCAAAACCTACATGCCACACCAAAACTTTAAGCCCATGTTGATGATTTTGATTTCTGAATTTCTTTTTCCTGTAAAAGCTAATTTAACATATTTTCAGGATAAATTTGGGGTAAAATTCAATTTCGTTCCGTTATTTCAATAGTTATTATACCTGACGTGTGCGAATTATGGAAAAAAAAACATTTTATTTTAGGTAAGAATATTAGAAATGCATCGTACGATACTACGATATGTTAAACCTTGAAAAAATTAATAAAGGACAATTTTTGTTTTGGGTAAAATAAAAGATAATTTTCTTATGAACTTAAATGACTGAAATGACCTCCAACGATTCCGATAAAGTTATCAAATCGAAAAAGCGGTGTCGCGGCCTTGCAAGCCCTGCTACAGCTATGGGAAGGAAAACCACGTGACATTGAACAGCTTTTGTCCGCAAGCTCCCTGTGAGAAGACGTCCTGTGTAAACGACAAGGCAAATTCTTCACTGGGAAACCCACGTGAAGACGAGGACTCCATTGATGGCAGAGTCCGATATTTCCTCGTAATCCAAGGGCTTTTCCCTAATCCGTCATGCATATAAGCCATTTGCTCATCCGCTATTGTTCCATGCGTTTTCACCATCTCCATCTCGCCTTCTCCCTCTCTCTCTCTCTCTCTCAAAAATATCGCAGAACTTGAATATGCGAGGGATCACCCTTTTGTCGGTGCTATTATGCGCCACCTGCCACGTCGCCTTGTCCTTCACCGACGGTGAGTCGTTTAAAGCATACTTATGTCAGTTAAATACATAGGATAGAGATATGCACTTAACACGTACTTTTTCAAAAGAACCAGCAACGTTTTGGGCTGGCTATCTTGAATTTCAAAGCAGCTGAGAATGTTTGAGCTTTGTTAGTTGTTTTCTTAGTTCTTCTCAGCTGCATAGTTGGGGAACCAAATCTAGGATAGAGTTAGTCAGTTCCATCCTTTGTGTAGTTCTCAAATATCAGATCAAGCACATAAGAGTTGGCAACTGTGAGTTTCGACATTTTATCATGGTAGGTAATGGCCAAAAAGCTACTCCTCAGGGTCATCTCCCTGGGGGGGAGCTGAAAGTGAGGTTTCAAGTAAGCTGCAAAGGCATTCAGGCAGAATTGAAAAGTTTCTAATCTTCTTGTCTCAGAAAAATAGTAAAAAAAAAAAAAAAAAAGGATTGAAGACGCCCAATCTTCTTCTTCTTCTTCTCATGTTTTTTCGGCTTGGAGTGACTAATCCTTGCGGGAGTTCAATGTTCATGGTTTCCTGGAGCTTTCCAGGGTCTAATAGCACGTCGCTTTCGGCTCCAATAATCTGCTACTTTTTTTCTGTTGCTCATTGGTTTGAGTTGACAGCATATGCTTCGTTCCGAAACTTCTGACATATAAAAAAGCAATACTTTAATGTGAGTTTGCCAGTAGCCCATTTTTTGTTTTGTCAGTGGCCCACCTGCTGTATGGGGAATGAGTTTGGAAGCTTGTGATTAAGCTTCGGTGGGGCCACTGCTTACCTGCGTTGTAGGCTGTCAGAAAGTGCAGATGGCGGTGAATTGTTTTTAATTTGTGCTCAGAAGATATCATCGAATTTATAGCATCGTACCAAAAAAAGTTCCGTATTCTGTCATTGTTGCTTAAATTTATATTTAAGCCGAAGACTCGGTCAGATATTTCTAGTGAATATTTTAATCATTGTTGAGTACCAAAAACAGTGATTTATGACATCGCATCGCTTGTTGAAGACGACGACAGCCTGTAAGCTAACCTGAATTTCCGGCATTTTGAACAAGAAATCACCGTAGGCTACTAGGTTGTGCCGTCGTCCCTTTCAGGCTGCATTTCAAATTGTGTACCTTGGGATGAATTCGAATTTTATTTCCATTAAATGCAGGAGTACTACCCAATGGCAACTTCGAGTTTGGCCCAAAGCCCTCTGAGATGAAGGGCACTGTAGTGATTGGGCGCTATGCCATACCGAAGTGGGAACTTTCAGGCTTTGTGGAGTATATAAAATCGGGCCAAAAGCAGGGGGACATGTTGCTGGTTGTGCCAGAGGGAGCCTATGCGGTAAGGCTTGGGAACGAGGCATCAATCAAGCAAAGCATCAAAGTGACTAAGGGGATGTACTATTCCCTTACGTTCAGTGCAGCTCGCACTTGCGCCCAAGAGGAGCGGCTGAACGTGTCTGTCGCACCAGATTCGGGCGTGCTGCCGATGCAAACTTTGTATAGCAGTAATGGGTGGGACTCGTATGCCTGGGCTTTCCAAGCCGAACGTGATGTTGCGGAGATTGTGATTCATAATCCGGGAGTAGAGGAGGATCCGGCATGTGGCCCGCTTATTGATTCGGTCGGGATACGAGCTTTATATCCTCCGAGAGCAACCAACAGTAAGTTCCCCTTTTCATTTTTTTTTTCACCTGCATGCACGCGCATAGGAAATATGCAGTAAGAATCCTGTTGGGCAGGTACATTCACATGGGTACCTGACTTTTCTTCACTGACACTGCTTCCCTATTTAATTTTGCGCATACATGACATGTCTCTGTTTTGGGCGCAATATGCTCAGCTCCTAAAGCAGCTATTGGACCACTTCTTCTCTTTCGTTCACTTTTACCTCCTTGGAGATAGGTAGCAGTACTTGCCTCAGAGCTATTTGCAATTTTGCAGCCTTTGCCCAAGTCTATGCTATTTATGGCCATAGAATTATTATCTCTCTGAAGTATGTATGCTATACCTTGTGGATACATGCTTTATCTTCACAATATTAATGACACTCTGCAGATAACATATTGAAGAATGGGGATTTCGAAGAAGGACCGTATGTGTTCCCCAAAGCGTCTTGGGGCGTTCTCATCCCACCTAACATCGAGGATGACCACTCTCCACTACCCGGTTGGATGGTGGAATCCCTGAAAGCCGTGAAGTACATAGACTCAGACCATTTCTCCGTGCCCCAGGGCAAACGAGCTGTGGAACTCGTTGCTGGAAAAGAAAGTGCCATTGCACAGGTAGTAAGGACCGTCCCTGGAAAGTTGTACGTTCTCTCTTTTGCCGTGGGAGACGCCAGCAACTCTTGTGAAGGGTCAATGATCGTCGAGGCATTCGCCGGCAAGGATACAGTAAAAGTGCCTTACGAGTCCAAGGGCAAAGGGGGATATAAGCGTGCTGTGCTCAAGTTTGTGGCGACTTCTCCACGAACTCGTGTCATGTTCCTTAGCACGTTTTACACCATGCGAAGCGATGACTTTTCGTCTCTGTGTGGACCTGTTGTCGATGATGTGAGGCTGCTTAGTGTTCGTAACCCACGGCGCATGTGAGCTGCCAATGTTAGCACGTATGGACGGATATATATTGGATCTTGCATCGATCATACTATTATGAGTGGTTTAGCTTTGTAAAAGGAAGCAATGGTTTTAGTGGGAGTTTAGAGCATGATTTCAAAATATATATACCAAATGTAAGGTCGTTAAAAATACTAGTTTTATTACATTGAGTGCCGTGTGCTTCAGCAAAATAAATGTGTAGTTCGGATATTATGTATTCATGATGCACTTGAAGGATATGGATAGATATCAAAACACTTTAACATTCACATAAAATGTCGGGCAAAATATTAAACTCTTGAACCGTAAACTCCCTCCTTTTTGTTTTTTAATTATTTTTTACTTAATTATTGATACGGTAGATTGATATTGATTTTTAGCAAACCAGTCCTTTAGCTATAACATGGAAGGCATCCGTTCTTGTGATTAATTTTTCATACATATAGGTTTTTAGATTTACCAAATGTTAGCTCATTAATAGGTACAAGGTCCATGATTGACTATCTAATCCTAACAATAGACATCTCAACCTTGACTATACGTCAGTATTTTCATTAGTTAACTAACTTTTAGTATACAGACCCATATGTTTGAAAAATGAACTGTAAAAACTAATTTGTTTAAAATTGTATCTATAAACTGATGTGTTAAAAATTAATATTACAAAGACTGTAGCGATAATAGAGTATTTATTTTTTCTATCAACAATATTTACAACTTCCCCTTTTATATGGCCAAATAATTTGCATTTTCTCCATCGTAATTTTTCTATGTAAGTTTGATTTTTCCACGATGTAATGTTAATGATAAGATTACCATTATCCTTTTTGTCTTTTACGAGATCAATTCGGTTTGGTTGTATTGGTATCTTTACTTTAGGGACCAACATTATGGCTGCTAAGGGGTTGTTTGTTTTCCTAATATTTTGGAGTAAAATTTCTAACAAAACAAAACAAACACACACTCCGAAATTTTTAATTTTTACACATACACACTTCACTTTTCACAAACCCCAATAAATCTAATAAAGTAAAGATTCCTAAAATTTCGAGAATATTCCTCAAAATTTTGGCAAATAAACACCCCCTAAATATTCATGATCTAGACGTAAATGAGTCAAATTGCAGAAAATGGAAATGTATAGAAAAATAAATCCATTAATTGATCTGAGAAATAGAACTTCACTCTTTATGGGCCATGGGTGGTATTGTGTCTTTACTGTAACATTGATTTTGTGCTCAAAATGGAACAAGATACTGGGGGTCCTAATCAAGAATGGGAGATAAAATCAGCCCAATAGGTCCAGACGCAAAGCCCAAAACTAGCCTAAGAGTATTGGGCTTGGATATCTTATACAAAGGCCGAATGTCAGATCGGTCGACGATACTTCATGGGTTTGTTTGGAAAAGTGTTTTAAGTTTTGGTTTTGGTTTTAGTTTTTAAATTTCAAATTTTAAATTTTAAATTTTAAGATTAAAATATTATTTTGTTGCAAGGGTTTGTTTGGTTTATTAGGATTTAGAATGATTTATATTTTATTAAATTAAATAATATTATTTATAGTTATTATGATATTAAAAAATTAAAATTTCAAAAATCAGAAAAAATATATAATTCAAAAAATAATTAGAAAATGGTTTCATAAATATAAAAATAGATAAAATATCAAAGTAATAAAAAATATTCTTACAAATAGAAAGACAAGATATAAATGTGCAATTTATAAAACAAATAAAATTACTAAAAATAATAAAATTTTATAAAACAAATAAAATTTGCCACTCTCTGCTTTAACATAACTCCTTATCCGTAGTTCAACTTTTGCGTCATGCTAAAAGAGTGTTTTGATGTGAAGCATAGTATTAAATTACTACTTCAAAGATTGAGATATGCAAGACGCATGATAAGAATAAACAATTGAGTTTTTCTTCAACGAAAGTTGAACGTGGTAAACTATAAACTACGGAAAGTTGCTTATATTTATTGAGCTTCAAAAGGAAGATAACCAGAGCCAACAAGTTCTTAACTCCCTGAAAAAATGAAGTGAGGCAGCAGAAAATCAAAAGACACAACCTGCAATTGACGCATCCATGAAGGCAATCTTCACAAGCCCATGATACCTCACTTCTTTGACCTTCGCCTGTATGCAGCAATGTAACTATATAAGAAACATGATTTGAACGAGAAACAAGCAGAACAAACAACTATTTGAGAACGGAAACACACACACACATATATAACTATGACATCTTGATTTATTCAGAAAAAACAAATATTTAAAACATCTTAGTTATTTGTGCTGTTTTATAATAAATTAAAACTGTGATTGTACAACTATTTGTTTCTTTTAAATTAGCTCATTGGATGCTTTAAATGATTGTAATAATTTTTGATAATGATTATATTTGCTTTGTTAAGTTTTTATTTTTGAAAATTTTAATCAATTTTTTTGAAGTTATAGCTTTTTATTATTTGTAAAATTTTATTTGTTTTATAAAATTTTGGATGATCTTTATCTTGTCTTTTTATTTGTAAGAATATTTTTTATTAGTTTGATATTTTATCTATTTTTATAATTTTATATTTATAAAACTATTTTTTACTTATTTTTTGAATTATATATTTTTTTTTTTATTTTTATTTTTAAATATCATAATAATATTATTATTTAATTTAATAAAACATAAATATTCAAAATCTTAATCAACCAAACAAACCCCTACAACAAAATAATATTTTAATCTTAAAATTTAAAATTTAAAACCAAAATCAAAACTTAAACCCTTTTCCAAATAAGCCCTTCAGGACTAGCTTAAAAAAAAAAAAAAATCACTCCATGACTAAAATCGAACGGCCCAGAGAGCTGCGTCGGCTTGAGGCTACCAGGGAAAACTCTAGGGCCTATCCAAGAGCTCGCCTTGTAACCCCTCGCGCATTGTGACCGTCAGTAGCTCCCTCTGTGTGACTTCATTTGCTCTGTGCGCCACATTACCCGACTCGAAGCGGAAAGAGGAAAAATGGTATAGCCTTGCTGTGATAATTTTTCGCAGATTTTACCTTGTGTTTATTTGATCATCGACTTCGTTTCGTGTCGGAGTTGATAGCCATTGTGATTCAGATATTTATTGGCAATTAGATCTTTTGCTTTTTTTTTTGTAGGCGTTGCCGAACCAACAGACTGTTGATTATCCTAGTTTCAAGCTTGTAATTGTTGGCGATGGTGGAACCGGTAATCATCCTTCATTAGACTGTCTTTTCTTAAAGATCTGTTTGGTTTCTGGGAAAATTTGGAATGTGAAAATCAAAACTTGATCCGCCATGCCGAATGCGTTTTGCTTGCTAGCTCTCTAATTTTCTAGGTTTTTAAGAAAAGATTTATGCTACATATTCGTCACTTGCTAGTGGTCTCAAGAAACGGTCTTTAGGATGAAGGTCAATTTATAGAAAGAAAACCTACCCCGACCCTTCGATTTTGTGATCAAATAATAAAGTTTTTTAGGAGTTAATGGCTTTCGTCTCCATTCCAATTTACTGTGTGATAAATAAATTGCCTCTGATCCAACTAAGTGCTGGCTCCTAGTGTTGTTGGTTTTGCTTATCTGAGAATTCGAGTGTTTGGATCAATGCAGGAAAAACAACATTTGTGAAAAGGCATCTTACAGGGGAGTTTGAGAAGAAATACGAACGTAAGTTTACTTAACTCGATTTTCATCCTTGTGTTATGGAAGTATTAAAACTCTGATTCAAGTGCAAAGTTAGAGGCTTGTGTTCTCTGGATGAAAAAAGAAAAAATGAAAAAGAAAGCTCGAACTTTGTTGTGCTATTAGGGCACTGATCTCACTCTTCATCGTTCACCTCGTGTGCAGCAACCATTGGTGTGGAAGTACATCCATTGGACTTTTTCACAAACTGTGGGAAAATTCGTTTCTACTGCTGGGACACAGCTGGTCAAGAGAAGTTCGGAGGTCTTAGAGATGGTTACTAGTGAGTATTCGGTAGAATATATATGGGGATTCTTGCTATCTAGCTTCCTGGTTCGATTGAGTTGTAGCTATATTCGGTGCACAATTGCCTTATTGTTGGATGTCTGTATGAAATTCCTGTAAACAATTACTATTGCTTGAGATTGATATTTAGTAGTGGTTAGAACTTTACTATGTCTAGAGTGTGTTAGTAACAAGTTCAAAATACTAATCCTACTAGCTATTGGTGTTTTCTTTGAATGCATTACTTGAATGTATTCTATCTATTTATGCTTCCCTAATTCCAATTGCTTTCTTTTTTCACATCAGTTTGAACTTGTGATGTTTAGACATAGTGCTTACACTTGGTGTTTGATGGTTCATGGCACTTGTGTGGGGTGCTTTGATATGAGCTTTGTCAGTCAAATGCACAAATTAAAGGTACTTATATTTTACCATATACCAGTGAACTTGTGCATACGTGCCCTGGTTAATGATTCCCATGTTCAGTGTTTGCCCTTCTAACCCCAAACCACCACCACGTTCAAAACCCAATTCTTTTTTCTTAAGAATTGGGCCGTGAGAACAAGGAGAGTGAATAGGGTATAATGCAATTATGATAGCATCCACAATCTTGTATGAACTAATGTTGCTTTGTGCTATAGATTAATTCATGAATAAAAATGCTCTTTTCGATTTTCAGATTTTGATCTCTATTATTTTCAAAATTTCACTGCTGTCCAAAATCTCTAGATGTTACTGTTTGTCTTTTTTTGTTTATTTCTAGTTTTTCAGAACTGTGTTCTTTGTGCAGTATCCATGGGCAATGTGCAATTATCATGTTTGATGTTACTGCCCGGCTAACGTACAAGAATGTTCCAACATGGCATCGGGATCTTTGCAGGTCTATTCAGAAATCCTGGCTAGGGACATGTTAGGCTCTGTCACATTTTTCAGGCTATATTCGGTTTCATAGCCACTTATCGTGTTCTTTTTCTTTTAGGGTGTGTGAGAACATCCCAATTGTTCTCTGCGGGAACAAGGTTGATGTGAAGAACAGGCAGGTGAAGGCAAAGCAGGTTACTTTCCACCGGAAGAAGAATTTGCAGTACTATGAGATATCGGCTAAGAGCAATTACAACTTTGAGAAGCCTTTCCTATACCTAGCAAGGAAACTTGCAGGGTAAAGACCTAATTGCTTGATTCTGATGGACAAATTTCTTCCCCTTTCAATTTCAATTCTCCTGATAATTCACTGAATATAGTTTAAGCATATACACGTGATGTTCCAGGGATGCTAATCTGCATTTTGTCGAATCTCCTGCTCTGGCTCCCCCAGAAGTGCAAATTGACTTGGCTGCGCAGCAACAGTAAGTCCTATTCTCTAGCCAACATCCCCCTCCCCGCTCCTCTTTCTGCTATCCCAGTCAATGAGTATCACAGAAGTTACTAGAGGAGAATGTTCCTGTTCCTCTATTTTTTCTGGGTGCCAGTTTGATATAATACTGGGAGGTTTAATTATTTCCATAATAGTGTCACTTCGCTTGCGGTACTTATTTGGTCTTCTATAACCTCCGGTTTGTTACAGCTGCTCTTAATTGTAGCCAGAAATATGTTAGATTTCTTACTTATCAAGTATGATGAGCAAAGTTTTTCCTTTGGACTTTTTCTCATTTGGTCGAAACTAACATTTGTGTTCTTTCGTTGGTGGTTTCCAAAGGCACGAAGCTGAGCTTGCTGCTGCCGCTAGTCAGCCCCTTCCTGACGATGACGACGACGCATTTGAGTAAAATTGGGATACGTCTTGTCGGCAGAGTTTCTTACCCTTGGAGCCAATCCGTTTTTCACCTCAATTGCTGGCGTTTGTTTATGTCGACAAAAATATGTTTTTGGTTGTATCATTTTGAGGATGCACTGGTGGTGTTTTGTTCTGTTTTGGTTTTTATGGCTTTAGGCCCTACATACATAGGAACTGCATTTTCAGTTGTGGATTAACTCAGTTTATGGTCCACGCGGCCCCCGTCCTGATACTTTTGGCTGCCTTCCTTCGGGGTTTGAAATCCCGGCCTTGAATTCCTTCTGTATGGCCTGAGAGGAGGATGGTTTGCAAAATCGTTTGCTATTTTCGTTCTTTCGTTGCTCCGTGAAAGCTGTGGCTAAGTTGAATTGATGAGACGGCATGCGCTGCAATACGCCTACATTCGACCAGATCGTTTTAAATCATGTGATCTACTTTAGTAGAATTGATCAATTGAACATTAAAAAGTTAGGGAAATTTAAAAATGACTGCCTTTGGTTTTATGAGATTTTTTAAAAATGTTACATTTTCGTTCGGAATTGGTGTCACATATCTTAAAAATAAGTATATATTATGATTATAATAATAAATAAAAAAGAAAATATATTTTTTACTTATAAATTATTATAATTTTTGCACAACTATTCATCTTGTGTTATGAATATTATAATTATGTGTTATCATGGATGTTGTTACACTTTTATTATTTCAAACCGTTTGTTTTTTCACCATTATATATTCTTTTAATTCAGTTTAAATTATTTTTGACTTAAGAAATGAACTTTTTGCATCAAGAAAGTAAACGTTCTTTTCTTGTAATTTCAAGTACTTCCTTCACGATCGGTAGAGTTTCGTGTTGACATCCTGTTATAAACTAAAGAACAATACGATCTAGAAAAGCGTAACAAAGAGAGAAAAAAATAAATAGTTCTTCAGGAATTATGATGTATTTTAAATATTGTTGTGTCTATAATACATATCAAGACTCATTTATATAAACGTAGAGTCATGTATAGAATTAAAAGGAATTTAAACGAAATTAAAAGGATATATAATGGTAAGAAAACTAATGGTTGAGAATAATAAAAATTTATAACTGTCATCATTTTTATATAATTATAATATTCATAATACTTTAAAATATGAATAAAGTTACAAATGTAGAGAGGAAGCAATTTTGCATGCATGGCCAAATCACAGGTAGTTGTCAATTCTAGAAACTCGAAGTTTTTAAAAAATTTATCAAAATTTAGGTTTGGGCCCGTGAAAAATTGGAGATTGTGGTACTATTTTCCAAAGGAAAATCCTGATACTCTAGGAACCGCAGAGTAGCCTCGTCCGAACCCAGATTGTTTCATAATCCTTTTTCTTTTCTCAGCAGATATCTTCAGAATCCTTGCTTGCACTAAAAGGTGACTCTCGAGGCAACGAAGGGAAATAACGTAGGAAAAAAAAAAAAAAAGGTAACGAAGGGAAATAACCTTTACAGTTTACACTGCAGATAGCTATCTCTACAGAGTACAGACTACGGCTCTACCCTAGCCAAACAGTTGTGTGGTGGGCCTTGAGACACGGGGACTAATTATGGGCCACCATTTGCAATGGCCCACCAGTTGAAATACCGCATATCAGCTTAAGCTCAGGTCAGGTGGGCCGCCTTAATTACAATTGGCGCTCACAAACTCAACGCACACCTAAAAACGAATACAGTGGGTTTTCTTTTATTTTTCGGTGAATAAGGATTTTTTTTTTTTTTGTTGAAAGGATAAAGAGAATTTTGCTTTTGCTTTTTTATCGTTGAAGCTAATAGCTACACGAATCTTTACGTCTGCGTCTCTAGTTGGGCCGGAGCCCAAGCTGGAAAGAGACTGCTAGGCCTAGCCTAGGCGTCCTGAAATCGGCGTGTATGGCTGAAATTGAAGCTTAGATTTTAAGCGGGGAGGAGATCCAACGGCATACAGACTTGCGTCGAACAGAAGTCCAACTCTGCCACCCTTATGGTTATAAAACACTTCGCCCACAACAGGGTGCTCCATTCAGAACCAGAGCCCCTAAGCTACTTTAACACTCCCTCCACAACAATGGTCAGTCTTTCTTTCTGATCTCTCTCCTCTCGCTGTCGCTCTCTGTATTACGTACATTTTTAGGCTTTTTCTTCATGGTGAGTGTTTGTTCTGTTTATAGGCGCTTTCGAATCAGCAACCTGTGGATCACCCTAGCTTCAAGCTCGTCATCGTCGGCGATGGTGGAACGGGTATGCCCTCTCTCTCTCTCTCTCTCGTGTTTCCTTGACTGTAGGATTTGGGAAAAGAAATTTTTTTGACTGTTCAATGTTGTGTTTTCTGTCGTTATTTTTGTTCGTTTCCTAAGACTGAAGTTCGATAGATTATTTACTTCTGCACTTTCTTGGCAATCGAACGGGGACGTATACGGGAGGACACCTAGTTGTTCATGATCGATCGCCATTGAAATTGAGAGTTATTGGCTGCCATTTTTTTTGACCTATTATAACCTTCGTCAGCTTTACCACTTATTGACCTTTTAAAGTGTCGTTGGCTTTAGGTTCTCGCTTTTGATTTGTTTTCCCTCCTGAATAAAGCGTTTTTGTTCCGGTACAGGCAAGACTACATTTGTAAAACGGCACCTTACTGGAGAGTTTGAGAAGAGATATGAGCGTAAGAACTCTTTCTTCCATCTTTCTCATTTCAAGAATTTGGCCCATGTGCGCTCATGTGAAATTGATTACTAAATACGGTTTGCGGAATTGTGATCATTTCTACATATAGCCACAATCGGCGTGGAAGTTCATCCACTGGACTTCTTCACGAATTATGGGAAGATCAGGTTCAACTGCTGGGACACTGCTGGTCAGGAGAAGTTCGGTGGACTGCGAGATGGTTACTAGTACGTGCTCTATGCCATGTATCTTAAAATATTGAATTAGCTTGTATAATATCAATGGCTATGTCGGTGGATCTGTGGCATTCTTACCTTATATATATTCAGATTATATAACTTGAGATTCTATTTGTGATGTTCTGCGTTTTGGTGCTTTGTGATGGGGTTGTTGGACTAACACTTATGTATTAGGGGGAGTGAGTCCTTTAGTTGATGGGACTAAATCTCTAGTATATGTGAATTGTATGCGACAAAGAGTGTCTGGGTTTGAGTACTTCAAAAGTTTGGATTTTGATTCACAGGACCTCTGTTTCATTTGAAGGGTCATTGCATTTGTTTTGTTTTTTTTTTATTCACTTCAATCTTGCCACACTCTATATGACTAGATATCCTGAATGGAATGACTTTTGACATTGATTCGTTCATTCAGACTTGGCTTTGTTTTCTGTGCGTTCTGATTTTCAGTATTCATGGACAATGTGCTATCATCATGTTTGATGTCACCGCTCGTTTGACGTACAAAAATGTCCCAACATGGCACCGTGATCTGTGCAGGTGATCTGATGAAACGCTTATTTTTTCTTTCTCCCGCTCCAATCTGCCATATGATACAACTACTTCTGTTCCTTCGTTCATTTCTTCCTCTTCCACATCTCTCTTTTTCGAAGTAGAAGAGCCTTCTAAGTGGACTCTATTTCATCAGGGTCTGTGACAACATTCCGATAGTGTTGTGTGGAAACAAGGTAGATGTCAAAAACAGGCAGGTCAAAGCAAAGCAGGTTACCTTTCACAGGAAGAAAAATCTCCAGTACTACGAAATTTCTGCAAAGAGCAATTACAACTTTGAGAAACCTTTCTTGTACCTTGCCAGAAAGCTAGCAGGGTAATGGTTGAGCGTGTCTATTGCGTTTCATTTTTTTTTTGTTTTTGCCATTTTGGGTTTGCTTCTTTACTACCTCTGCAGACTCAGAAGTGGGAAGAGAGTTTGACTTTTTTCTCTGATTACTGCAGAAGTGTTGATCTACACTTTGTTGAATCTCCTGCTCTTGCTCCTCCAGAAGTTCTAATTGACATGGCTGCGCAAGCACTGTGAGTGATAACGCCTTTTCTCCCAAATTCGTTTTGGCTTCCCTTTCTGATATCCTTGTTCCCTCATCAGTGAATGGTTTTTTTTACTGCTAACTTTTCCGAATCCTTCGTTAACAACATTTTGTAACACAAATTATGGTGGAACTATTTTTCAGGCATGAAGCGGAGTTGGATAAAGCAGCAGCACAGCCTCTTCCCGATGAAGATGATGATTTTATTGAGTAGTGGGGGTCCTGCCAGTTTTATGTGTTTGGACAGTTGACATCGCCATGTTGCTTCAGTTACTATGTAGATGACTTGTTCTTAGGGTTTTGCTTTGTTTTTTTGTTTTTTTTTAAAAACGCAGTGATGAATGAAAATTTTTTATTTCTGAAACTAGGGCTTCATCGAGTAGAGTGGAACTCGAGAAATTCACTGCGTTTACATGATATCCCTCTTTGCACTTGCGCATTTATTTGTTTCTTTTGTCTCTCTTCAAAGGATTTGAGTCTTAGGCGGCACATTGTCATCCCCATTTGGCTACCCGTTCTTCCTGTAAGTTAGAGAAATTCATGATGTCTTTTTAAGTGAGAGCCACTAATGGTGAAACACAAACACCAAGATATGTGTTCTACAAATGGTTACCTAATTGGTGGATTCTTATTAAGGCACGCCAGTATACCAAAACGTAACCGGCACCACATCTGATTCAGTCTGCAACCCAACATGGCATAATTTAGCGGAAGGCAGCTACAACGTCAAGTCGAGTCATTTTTGCTCTTCTGAGATAAAAAGCCAGGAGTCAGGCAGTTCCTCGAACAACCAAACCTTCCCAATGTTGGTTGGAAGGATAGCTCACAGATGCAATAATGCATTATAAAGATCACCGTCCTTCCATCACCTGCTTGATCAAGTGGAGAAGACACACAGATTCATAGTAGTGTTGGCCTGTAATAAAAAAATACAATTGGAAAGAAAGCTCAAAAGCTTGCAGATCCATCTCTGATGCGACCCAATAAGATCCCACCCTGATGGCAATCAAGCCTCCAACTCTGGCCCTGGAAAAAGCAGGGGATTCATCAATAGCATTTTCGAAATAGAACTCCAAGAGCTAAATGGGGAGGAAACCAAGCAACCATACTGGAAAATGGTTATACAAATGGATCAAAACATAACTTTCTTTTTACTCCCTCATTTGGATGACAAATCACTTGATCTTATGACTTCACCAGAAGGAAGCGAACTGGATTGTCGATACAAGGAGCGAAAGGGATAACGACAGTTGCAACTAGTCATCCCCTGATCCCCATATCCATAAAGTCAGATATAGAAGCTTAGCTTTTGAAAGCTCCTCAGCTCCTCTTTTTTTCCCCCCTTTTCTTATTTCTCTGTCTGCAAGATCTCCAAAATAAGAGTTGCAGGTAGAGGTTGCTAAGAACTTCAGTAAAAGATATAGCCAAACCTTTCTAATGACTAAAAGAAATTCAGTATCTTTGCTGAAACATAATTACATATCATAAATCCTCTCTAAAAATAGAATTCCATATACAGCTGTTTGTGTGTGTGTGTGTGTGTGTGAAGAAGGAAAATGGGGAATACAGAGCAGTTCAATTAGCCTGGAAATATTCATTTCTGTATAACAATATTCCGTACATAATTTCCAAAGTACAGAGTGAATCACCAAGAACAAAATGTAACCATTCCTCCTGCTTCTTACAATGTTGTTAGGGCGTTAAAGCCACCTGGAATATACTATTCTGTAGGAGATCAAAATCCCTGGATTATCAGCTAATTAAGATGAAGGCCAGATCCAGGTGATTTTAGATTCCTTATCTCCATCAAATGTTCATCATTAGAAATGTTGAGTGAAATGCGGAGATTAGTTAATAGAGCTTCTTGTTCCCAACTTAAGGGCCCAGAAGCATATATTGCCCCTAGAGTACTTCGATATGCATGCAACTCTAATCTATGGATTCTTGCTGCTATATCCTCTTTCAGAGAAAGGGGACATTTTCCTTCCTCATCTCCACAATTGCTAAAGGAATCTGCATCACTACAAAGGGTATCTGCATCTTGAATTGGACCTGATAAGAGACGACCAGACAGCTTATTTGGACTGTAACTAACAACACTACAACTACCGACAGAGGAAGCAACACTACCACAACCAGTATCTTCTGAACTTCTTTCATGAATACTCAAATTAGAACCACTATGACTTCCCCTCTCCAATTCAAAATATCCCGTTGTTTGATTATTAGAGGAAGCATGCATGTATGTTTCACCCAGAATTACTCGTGGGTACGCAACAGCATCTACCTTTTTCAGCAAGGGGGATGGGGACCCTGAAATGAATCTTCGATGCTCACCCTCTTTCTGGATTCGTCTCGTTTTCCTGGTATATGCTTCAGTATGAGACGAGCAATAAGGGGATGATCTCTTCAGTGTTCTAAATGAGACAATATGAGACTCCTGGAAACAAGTATTGTCTTCAGCAGCTAAACAATTATTTCCTGCCAGCATCTTTCTTCTTGCATTGAATTGCCGAAAGTCAGAAGTCTCCTCATGACTGTTGAAGCAAGATGGTTTCTGGGATTTCACAACCTCATAGCTTCCTGAACCCTGTGAACATGATCCAACATAAAATCAGTCAACGCAAAGATACAGATAGCATATACTAAGTCAGTGGCACTTTGTTCCAGAGAAAAAAAAAACCAAGCCATCCATCAGGGCAGTGTGCTTCTAAATTAAAAGTTCAAAGTTTTTAGTAATCACTAAACAAACATTTGCCATCTTACAATTAGCACCCCATTAGTTAGGTAAATTAGGAGTCGAGATTGAATCCGCTCTGGGACCAAGTAAAAGGAAAGCAAGAACCAACCAAAGCAAGAGACAAATAGAAACTCACCTTTCCAATAACAAACCATTCATCATTTTGCCAGAACTGACGGACCCTGATGTTGGATCTGTGAACTATGAACTCCTCACAGCATCCCAATAGCCTAGTCAAATACTTATCTCTACCCAAAACCTTCAAAACCATAGCTATTTTCCAAGAACCACCATCAAACACTTCCACAATATCTCCAACTACCCAACTCTCCATACTTCCTGCCAAAGGAGGACAAGGCCTAATGGCATTCCTTGGAACTCTCTCCAAAAATACCTCACTTCTCACATCGTGAGAATCTTCGTACATCACACGGTAAGTGTGTCCATTACCTGATATAATCTTAGCACAACGCCACTCGCCTGTAGGCACCTCTTTCTTTCTTAGTACCTCCACTTCACTTCCCTTTTTGAATCTCATGATTGCAATGCTAACGGAACTAAAAATTACACAACCTGAAAACCAATAAATTAGATGTTACAAGCAGAGAAAAATATCTTCCTTCATTCAAAATAATCACATCCTAATCAAAAAAATAGTACTTCTATCATAAATCCAATTTCATCAAAAAAAGCAACAACTCCAAGAGCAGTAACATTACTGTCTATGTAATTCCGAATACCGAATGAAAGATTTTTGTCTTTCATCTGGATCAGCCATTTAGGTAGTTATGGGAACAACTATATATAATATGTTAACTGAAAAAAAGGATCTTGTTTCAAAGAGAACCAAAAATGCAACAAACCTAAATCAGATATGATAAAAAATTTTAAACATGAAGAACACCAGAAAACGGTTGATGCTTCATGCAGATTGATTAAAAAACCATCAGTTTCCGAAAAGACCAGAATTTATAAGAAGTTAAACCAAACAGTAATCTGAAACCCCCAATCTACAGCAAAAGTACTCAATCCAAAGCTCAGATACCATAAAATAAAGGAAATCAAACCAATTTAAATCCAAAGAAACTCATCAAGCAGGTATTCCACAAAACTCGGAAAAAAAAGGCCCAATTTCTTAAACATGATGAGAACATCAAGCTCCGAAAAAAAAAAGCCAGAAACCCGAATCTTCATTGGCACCAAAACAAAAACAGATAGGACGACAATTAACAGGAATTCATAGCGAAAATCAAAACCCTAGAACTACAAAATGCAGACAGAATTCACTCACCTTCCTCAATGATCGTGGAGAAGTCGACCACTGATAATCCGGTTTTCTTTCTCCCTTATCGATTTGTGCTTCTCTTTCTAATAGATTTGAGTAATTTGTGATTGCGGATGGTAAGGGGGAAAATCAAAAGCTAGGGTCTCTGAAAACAAAAATACGCATATGTAATTACAATAATAAATAGTTAAATAGTATATATATTTTTTTTTCTCTCTCCCTCTCTATTATTTTTTGTTTTTACGTGGTTTTCAAGCTTAAATCGCAACCATAAAAAGGAGGGGGTGCGCAGTGCGCAAGCCCCTGTGCAAAGCCTTATCTAGCACCTCTTCCTTTGTGTGTTTTTTTTTTTTAAAGTTCCTTTTCACAAATTATAATCCACAATTTTGCTATGGCCTATGAAGCAAGTAACTATTTCTATTTAATTCTTCCTTTTATATTCAGAAATTACGTAGAGCGTTCAGATTTATCAAGACTGTCTCTTTTATAGTTGCTGTAATAATTTTATAACTTATTTCACTTGATTTCTTAACAACAACAAAATGAAATGGGAGAGAGATGAAAAAAAAAGATAATTTAATTTTAATAAAATTCAATCTCTCTACGACCAATTAAGAAGAGATTTAAGATTTCCCGATTATCATTAATTGCTTAGATTTTCTTCCCCCCCCCCCCCCCCCCCCTTTTTTTTTTTTTTTTATCTACCTTTCTACAAATTAAATAAAAAAAGCATTTGAGATTCACTAGGATACCTACCCACATAGGTTGTTGGATGGGAATATCTAACTACTAGGTGCCTGCAACATGAAGGGTCGAATATCTTTCCTATTGGGTAAAATTCACTAGGAAATTGCATGTAGACCATACCAAACTTCGACTTGAAAACTACCACCCTCTCACTTCCACAAAGTATAGTTATCTAGCTAGACACGACAACCCCCCCCGCCCCCCACAAAATAATTAATATAAAACATTTGGGATAATTATTGTTTATAATAAGCCCATTGAGGTTTATACAAAAAATAAAAAGAAAAAGAGAACCAAACTTAACCCATCAAAATAGAATCTATTTTGTTTCACCGAAGTAGAACCCGATATATATTTGAAAAGTTTAAGCTATTAAAAAAATAACTTAGTAAATTATTCGTAGTAATTATCAAGTAACAAAATTAGATGCATTTTAAATGAATAATTATTTTAATTAAAAAAATTATATTATATTATATCGAATAACTAATTTATGAAGAATAGAAATACTTGGGCTTAAATTCTAATTCATAAGCCCAATTTGACAAAAAAAAATAGGCACCAAATCCAGGCTCAAAATGCCTAAAACTAGTCTTCGGCCCATACAAAATTTAGCCAAAAAAATGCCCACTTATTTGAACCGGAGCCTAAAACGAGGTTCGGTACCGAATTGGTGTACAAATAGTTTCCACGTAGACAGAGGAGCTGAAAGAACCGACCCAAGAATGTAGGTAAGGTCACGTTCATGTCCTTGAGTTGACCGCATCTCATTCAAAAGCATAATCAGAAGTCCCATAGTTCCACGTATCATAGGGTATTCCAAAATTCTCAGAGAAAAATTGAACACCCACAGCAATCCATATGAAGCTCCTTTCATAAAGTCTCTATAGCTTCGGTTAGAACAAAGCCCAAAATAGCATAACCAAATGATTGTTTAGCTAATGATGGATTTCACACGACGGAATGGATCAAAGAACTGAACACGTTTCCAATACCGACAGCAGCACCCGCTAAAGCAAATTGTAGCAGCTCCGGCACCCATTGATTTTGCACCTTCTAACATCTTGGGTTGATAATTCTCGTTATGCTTTTTTATTCATGATTTTTTGCTATGGATTCTCATATTAGAACATCCGAAGATGGCACCCGAAGCACTAAAAGGAGTTAAGAAGAGAGATTTTCAGCTTTCACGAAAACTTTCATGTCCTCACAGAAGATAGTGAAGCATGCTAGCTGATTGGCATACTCGAAAAAAAACGATAGCAATCTAAAAAGATAGAGAAATTAAATTAACGAGAATGCAAAGTCTGGCAGCCAACTTAGTGTAACCAAACAATAGCATGGTAACTGATTTGAGCATCTCAATAGCAAGTAAATGAAAAATTACATTGAGAAAAAAGGACATGTTTGGGCGTCAACTCCGCAACCAAAATACAGCAAGTTCGAAGGCCCAAAGAGATATTATAAAAACTTAAATGATATACATTCTTTTCCTGTTAAATTATAAGAGCAATTAAGAAGCCCAAAGAGATAATATATTATAAAAATAATGCATAAAATTCATGTGAGAGGAAGCAGATAACCTGGTTGAGAAACGTAGACTCCGAGGGATCTAGAAACTACACAGATGATCTTAGGAGCAATAGAATGAAAACACTTGCTTCTTGAGCTTAAAACCATTAACCAGAGAGTAGCCTTTAGGACTCAAACTCCACAAGTAGTCCGCGGCTCACTCATTAATCCCTCGAACATTCATTATCCACAATTTTCGGGTTTCAAGGTCCTATCCTTCCCCTTCCACCCAACAGCAAAAAAAACACCCCAAACTCTTTCTTCTCTGTTACTAAGGTCGGTCCAAAGGCAGCCAAAACGTCTATAAACTCATTATGAACAATAACTAGCAGGCACTGACGTCCTTTAGAATATCCACTTGAAAATTACTCGTCTTCAATGTACAGCCCACAGCCTATCAGTTTAGATAAATGGAAATCAGATGGTCGAAACAAATGCTAATAATTGGAGTAAATGATGAGAATACCGTCAGGATGCTAACAATTGGAGTAAATATCTAACAATCAAGTCAAACTTTAAACAACTCATACATAAGACCCAATTGAAGCGAATTATTAATTCACGAACCAAAACTGCAATTTGACCAATACCTCCAAGTGTGCAGAAGCGCAGAGGATATTTTTGAGCAAATTTGGGCTTATTCTCTTCAAGCTCTGAGTAAGAGATGATGCTAGCAGATCAAAGAAGAAAATATGTACCCCATAAAACCATCTCCACCGTCATCAGAGTTATGAGATTCAAATAACTCATACGATTTCAATAATGGAACTTTCCATTCCAAAGAGATGGCAAAACAAAACATTGCAGGTCATGATATATTTCTTCTTGGAAGGATGAGGCAGCAGCTGGTAGCAACTTGAAACAAAAACCCATCAACCAGTTATTTGCACTCATGATGCTCCAGGAAGAGTATTTATCCCCTTGGCCTTTCCATTTACAAGAATATCGTAAGTGGTCTCATCAGGAACAACACCTCTGTCAAGCATCTCATCGTGTAGTCTAAAAGCTTCTTGCAGATTCCCCTCCTTGAAGTGTCCAGCAATCAAGGTATTATAAATAAGAGCGTTAGGAGTCAATCTGTTCCTATGCATCTCTTCCAATATCTTGCGTGCATTGTCTAGCTGTCCTTTGTTACAAAGGCCATTTATCAGAACAGTATATGTAATGATGTCAGGCAAAATACCCTTGGAAAGCATCTCTGAGTAAAGATCCGATGCAAAGAGTAATTTACCCTCTTTTAACGACCCATCAATCAGCGTAGTGTACGTTTGCAAATCACAAGGAATTCCTTCATTTATCATTTTCTTGTGCAAGTCAAGGGCTGCTTCTACGTTATTTAAATTTCTGAAGCCACTAATCATGCTATTGTACACAACTGTATTAGGAGACAAACCAACTTCAAGGAGTTCAGAGAAAAGTTCACGTGCCCTATCCATGTCCCGCCTTTTGCAAAAGCCATCAATCAGAGCACTATATGCCTTCACATCCAATTCAAGACCCTTATTTTCCATCTCCTTCCTCATTTTCAGAGCAAGATCAACATTATTACTTTTGCAGAACCCATCAATCAAGGTGGTGTATGTAATGACATTAGGGGAAATTCCATTTTCACACATCTCTCTGAAAACAGCCAGTGCAGAATTGATGGCACCCTCCTTGACAAATCCATCTATAATGCTATTGTAAGTCAAACAGCTGGGAACAAAACCCCTCTCGACAAATTTCTTTAACCTGTCCCTTGCCTCAGATGTGCGGCGAACTTTGCACAAGCCATTAATAATAGTGTTAAGTGTGAAGTCCGTGGGAACAATATTTAAAGCTACCATTTGGTCAAACAAACCAAAGGCATGTTCAGTATCACCCTTTCTGAAATACCCATCCATCATAACCGAAAACGTGATCACATTAGGTTTCAAGCCCTTTTCTAGCATCTCAAGAAATACACTGTTTGCAACATCCATCTTCCCTTTTCTGCAGTGGCCAAGTATCATGTTGTTGTAAGAAACTACACTAGGCACCACACCCTTTCTGATCATCTCTTCCCATAAATTTTGAGCCTCAATTACATTGCCTTTCTCACAATGCCATGACAAAAGAATATTGTACGTGAAAATATTTGCAACACCGCATTCGACAGCCTCATCAAACAACTTAGACACATTTTCTAGTGACTGAGATTTCAAGAACCCACGTATCAAGGAATTCACGTTAAAGACACTCGGCTTGATACCTTTGTCTTTCATTTGAGTGTAAAGCTCATTGGCCTTTTCCATGTCCCCATTCTTACAGCACCATTCAATCAAGACCGAGTACGTAACCTTGTTTGGTGAAAGCCCATCCTGAAGAATCTTATTGAACAAATCCAAAGCACTACTCAGATCACCTTGCACACAATACCCCTTCATCAAGCTTGTTGCCACAACCAGGTTCATTGGCTTCCCACAACTCACCATCTCATCCATAAGCCTCAATGCCTCTACCATATTCCCCTGCTTCACACATGCCCCAATAACACAAGTATATGTACCCTCTGAAGGAACATATCCCATTTCTCTCATCTCCTTCAACAACCCACAAGCCAAACTTGAATTGGGCTCGTCACAAACAGCATGAATAACAAAAGTATATGCGGCAGCATCAAGTTCCACCCCTCTCGCTTTTGCCTCTCTAAAATACTCCTCCGCCTCCTCAGCCTTTCCCTCCTTCAAACGGGCACGCATTATCACATGCACCGTATAGCAATCGCCATTAATTCCTCTCAGTACCATCTTATTATGCAACTCTCGCACTTCATCAAACATGCTTCTTCTAACCAATGCGGTCAAAAGGATATTCATAAATGGTACCCAAGGAATTATATCACTCTCTATCATTCTATCAAAACAAAGCACAGCATCTTGAATTCTATTGGCTCTAACATAACTATTCAACAGATAATTAAAAACCCTCGGATCTAACACAAAATCAAACCTTTTGGCGCATTCTGCTAAGTGATCAACAAAAACTCCCGGGGCGGGACCTGAATCGCCCGAGACGAACTGATTAAGCAAATATTGAGCAACTTTGTGAGTCGGAGGAAAGTTCACCAAAATGTGAAGCAAAACACAGAAGCCATCCACGCTTTTAACAAATCCTCGCTTTGTCTCGGCCCATTTGAAGTACTTCAAAGCCGACCTTGGCTCGCTTTTGCGGCTCAGAAGGTTATTTATCACATGCGTTTGAGTGAAAAACTCCTCGTGATAAATTGGTGTGGTGAAGTCAGTGTGTGTGGGTTCTGGGGAGAATTGAGAGACGGAAAGTTCTGGCTCTGACGTGGATTTTGCGGGAAAGTTAGATTCTGAACTAATTATCCCGGGAAGATTGGAGTTTGGATTACGATCCTCGGCAAATGAAGGTTCTGAGACGGCTGGTCTATTGGGAATATTTGGTTGAGAGCAGAGAGATTTAGAGTGTGAGAAAGAGCGGAGAAGACATGGATGTATTGGAGAAGAAGCAATTGGAGATCTCATGGTTCCCTGGAGGATATGATCCAAGACCCTAAACCTTTCGAACTTTAATCCCATTGTTGTTGATTTTTCAACTTTCTAATTAAACCTTTTTCGACATTAACCTTTGTTCTTGCTTAGAGAACAAAACCCTTCGGCGGTTGCTACCTCAGGTCGTTAATGACGAGGCCCAAGACTCCTCTTGACTTTCAGAAAAAGGTAAAGCGCTGATTGGGCTGGGCTGGGACATTTTACTTTGAAGTAGATCGGTGTTTGTTTGCTAAAATTTTGACTACCAACACAAAGTGGAAAAGGGAAGATAAAAGAGAGATTATTTATATTTCTTTTTATTAAACCAAAATTTTAGCTCTCAATCACCAACAATATTGTGAATTCGAACTTGTTTGGGTTTTTTCTTTAATCAGACTTAAAATACAAGAATACGTCGCAACTTTAGACAGCTGAGGTAGAGGTTTTACATCAATGATTTCGCAATGAAGGTTCAGCCTAATCGAGCCTTTCAGCTTGGAGCTTAATCATGCTTGTTAGATGAAGCGAATGCACGTACAACAAGAGAGTAGGCAAAAGAGAAAGGGGGAAGGGAAGGAAAGAGGAACAGCTTGTAATTAGAAATGAAAACCACTGAACTATACAAAGTCAAATGATACAACAGTGTGTCCTGCCCACGACTATGTGAGAATAACTTGTCTCCTACAGCATTTCAGACGAATGTATTCGCAAACTTTTTGAGCCTCCTGGTCATTGGGATAGGAAAGATGGGATGCCAATGAAGATCACGCCTAGGTTGCAACAATTCTGAAAGTTCTGCTGTGCTTAATTTTAAAGTTTATCTCTTTGGAAAGCTAAAACGTTTGCTATGGTTACATGCATCGGCAAAAGGAAAATCTGCATCTTTCAAACAGATGGCTCGGCAAATAGATATCGGAGTAGGGGAGCAACCACTGCTATACTTAGACTGTTACCCAGCAATGCATACCTGCAGCAAAAGAAACTGAATCATTTTAGGTATTCATCCAACAAAATCTTGATCCTTTGAAGGTACTTTGTAGACAGAGCAGATGAGCAGATTCGTACAAAATAGCATGCCAAGCAAAATAGTATCTTCCTTTTATTTCAGCACCATAAGTGAAAGAAGTATATCATTAAACATAGACGTACACCTACCGTTGTCTAAGGCTGATGTGCTGCGGGAAATCAAAATCTTCCGGAAAAGAATGTAGATTAGCAACCTAGTTGTTGGGGGTGCAGGGGCAGGGTTGAATTGAATGGGGGATCTTTCACAATTAGACAAAGTAAAACTCGAAAAAGAAAGAAAAAAATTGATAAAAAAGGGAAGAGAGAGAGAGAGAGAGAGAGAGCAGAATGCACGTACCTCTCTAGGAGTAAAATACCTAAGGCACTGCTCCTTCAATGGAGATGATTTGCCTTTCTTCTTTGGCTGCATGTTCACCATGTTATAAGTCATGGCTATAGACTTGCCAAAGCAAGATACTATCAAAAAGACCCCAGGAAAAAAAGTAGTGATATTATATCAAGAAGTATGAATTTTCTTCCATAACCTAAATCTAACAAGATGCGTCATATAACCCTTCAGAGTTTTGAGATACCACAATATGACAGAAAGTGTCATGTCAAATTTCCAATTAACACTTTGAGACCAGAGCAAGATGTTGATCCATAAAATGACTGTTTGGACCAAACTAGCTCGTCCGGGTAAAAAATGACTCAACTAGAGATACGATCACATATTCCCCAAAGTGTATCACTACTTTAGAATTATATGGAAAGCAAGTTTAATTACTTTTGTTTTACAGAAACAACTGAGATTTTTTTTAGGACTCGTTCAATTCGCTCAGTTTGTAGTCACAGCTCTAAGCGTGGGTCCTGTGCCTACCAAAATGTCGAATGAAACCGTACCTGGACAGTAGCCAAAAGTGAGCCAGTACCCTTCACATACCGATAATAACTTTTAGTAAAACAACAGCAACGCTTTGAATCAGGATATACAATATCTAAAGTGGTTTAAGGATATCCTTGGAGAGAGAGAGAGAGAGAGAGAGCGATTTGGACCATATGACTGATGCCATAGGAAATAGGTGAAGATGTAAATGATGACAAGGATAATAAATTAAGGATACCCATTACACTTCCCCACCGCTCTATCAAGCTCAGCGGAACAAGGTACTGGCCAAAAAAGCTACCATCATGTCCATTTACATCAGCATGTCCAGTTGCATCATCATTTTTCTCCAGGGCTCCGTAAGCATCTGTAGGGACAATGCTGGTGTCCAGAAAACCAGACTGGATATCTATTTGATCGTTACGATTCTTGAATTCAAGAAATTTCTCTACTGGCTCACAGGACTGGAGCAATTTATCCAAGCTCCCTTGCGATTGATCATTTCCATTGGCCCCTGTGATATCATCATGCCCAAACAATGGGCTTGGAGACCAAAGCAGCCTGTCATTGAGAAGTTGGTTTTTGAAAGATGAAGGTCTCCTTTTAGCCTGTAACACAACCAAATTAAGACTACCCAGAAGAAGAATAACATCAGAGTTCCCCACCAAAAATTCCTGAGTTGATTTAGTAAAGTGTTAAAACCCTACTAAATTCATCAGCTCCATAGTTTAGAACCCTTCTTCAAAAACCAAGGTGAAAACGAACGTAAATGAAAGACACAACCTAGTTAACAATAGTTGAAGGGGAGAGAGAGAGAGAGAGAGAGAGAATACCAGGCAAAAATAACGTGGCCTGGAATATGGGATGCCAAATTGTAAAGGGCTCAATATAAATTCCTGCACAACGTAGTTTGTTTTTGCCAATGCATCTATCATTTTTGCACGCGTAACAGATGTCTGCAACCAACGGGGAAAAAAATATCAGAAAAAGCAACAAATTTGTGTTTAGCAGGAAGGAACAGAAATCTGCAACGTGGCAAAGAAATTAAAATTCAGGCCCTGATCAGAAATATTATGAACAACCTCAAATCCGACGACATTTTCCACAAATAACACACTTGGTGGCTGTGAAGTGTGTGGTATGAGTTCAAGAATCTTGAGAAAAGAGAAGGCCCTAGCATCATCGGAGTCCTTCTGGAGACCTAAACATAACATGTTTTGTGAGACTATCAACCAATAAACAACACTATCCATAAGACAGTAAGTAGCAATGATTCACCTTGCCGAGTGTAGGGTTGGCAAGGAGGAGAAAGAAGCCATCCATGTGCCCCATAGCTGTCAAGATCAGCTGCAGTCAGGCTCTGAATATTACCCTATCCGATCAACATAATTAAGACAAGACAAACTTTGTCACTAGAGCAATTTCTGTCTCAGAAAGCGAAAAGCCAAACATCAACAGTTTGAAGAAAAAGGGAGGAGCCTAATGGCAAAATCCAAACTTCTGATAACGGAAAATTTAGAAAATGCCATTTTTTTAGAAGCTCGCAGTAAAAATACAAACAAGTTGAAAATGAGTGATAACAAACTATCCTTTCCGGAGCAGCTCAAGACAAACACCAAGAAAGTTTCAATTCATTACTAGTAAATCGAAAAAAAAAAAAAAAAAAACACATTAACCTGAATGGGTATCAAAGTGAAAATTTTAAAAAATTCAATAGCACATGACTGCAGTTGTCCCTGGAAACCAGTGAAAGGAGAAGAAAAATGGAAAGCTAGGGTCACTGTTATAACTTCAACCCAGAATCCAACTTCCCAAAGCAAAACCAAGAGTGCACATTATTTTTTCTGGAGAAGCAAACCTGATAGGGACGATGACCAAAATTATGCTCGTAAACATCGTTTGCTCTGTCATTTATATCGAATGCTTCCACCACTTCCGCCTTTATGCCCGCCTCCCTTAGCGAGTATCTCTACCCAAACCATAACAAACATTAGTATATTCGTACAGAGACATAGAGCAAATAAAATTTAAGGTTTCGAATGTGAAATACCATGCCACCGATGCCACTATAGAATTCAAGGACTCTCCAGGCCTCGTCTTCTTGCTTCTGAGAACCGTCCGTCATGGAACTCATCCTTTCTGCCGGAAAGAGAGAGTTGCAAGCTTATTTTCACGAATCCTCGAAATTCTGTAGGGCTTAATGACCAGCTTTCCCCATACGCTAACCGACAACAGTTTTGTGATTTTTCTGTCGTTTCCGCGCCTCTGATCCCTCAACGGCACCACCCTTGGACGCTTGAATGCATTGTCGTTTTTTTTGGCCTCTATTGTCTCAAATCTCAACGACATAGTTAGGCATTGGATAAACACAATTATTGGAGTTAGATTTGCAAATTAAAATTAAAATTATAAAATAATCTCATCCCATCAAATAATCTCTTTTCAATATAATAAACATAAAAATTCACTCACTCTTCACAATTTTTACCATTTTCCATAAAATTTTATTTTTTATTACTTTCTCTTAAATCTAATAAAACTCTAATACATCTTCATTTTTCAACATTCCCTAAGTTTTCAAATACCACTTAAAACTAATGGGGTATTCATCTTCGTTATAAGAGAGAATTTTACATAATAAGACTGTTTTAAAAATAGAATCTGACTGAAAATTCATATGATATCGTCTCAACAATAAGAAATCTGCCAAACTACACTTCACCATCAAGATTGGGTGTTCGACTCTAGACCATCAAGAGATAGACGCTGACGAGTACATAAAGGGAAATGATCAGAGACAGATTTCGAAATGTTGGAGTTCAGATAGATTGACATCAGAACAATCAACCATCCATCTCCAAGAATACAACATTTCCTCATTGTATTTGTTCGCATCATCATCAATGCAGAGACAAAAGAGAGTTAGCGTCAAAAAAATCATCCATCTTGGAAAGAGAGATTTTGTCGCTTCCCAGATTGATCTAAGCACGTGGCGCGCAAATCTCTACACTGGTTCCTCTGCAACTAAGCTCCATGGCTTTTCCTTCAATTCTCAATGCCAAGAGACCTGCATTGACACAACCCAACATGAGATTGGGTTAATTCCAGTTCCCAAATCCAGCTGTAGTTGCAACCCCAAATGACAGAGAGAGAGAGAGAGGGATGACGTGTAGAAATAACACAAAAGATTAAAATGAAACAACGATTTAACAAAAAAACAAAATTTTGATCAGAAAATAACTGAGATGTTCAAAGCCTCAATTGATTCTCACTCCAACCAAGGGAATAACGAAACACCAAAAAATCTCATTTCGAGTTCTTTTCTCATATGTAAACTAGAGCAGTACTTATTTTGAAGTAAGTAATCAAAGAGCCATAAAGTTTACACTCCATGGTGCACAAATGATGGCCGCTGGGGGAGAAATTAATCCAACGGCTAGGCCTCCGACAAGAATACCAGACCGCATCCAGTTGCCATCCTCTATGTCAATGTGCAGAGATTCCTTGCTACCCCAAAATGATAGGAACTTGTAAGTTCGAAAAGTATCTTCAAAATCCGATAACAGTATCAGGCTTATATAAATCAGCTGTAGTCATTAGTTGACTCTCAAGAAAAATAACCATTTTTTGCACCTGTTGGTTCCACAAAAAGAGCGCCTCTCAGCATTTTTAGCACGTTTTAATGCATGTGCTTTGCTTTAAGATCACGATCAGCTTCTCTTTTGGTACCTCACACTTTAAGCACACTTTGGCACGTTTTTAATACAGGTGGGTATAACCAAATCATAATGTTGATTATACAAATCAACAAACTCAAACCATCCTCCTTATTACCTATATACAAAGTTCAGTTTAAACTCTATGATTCCCAAGTATATAAGAACTTGCTTCAAATTGTAGCACTTCCCCTTGGCTCTAGGCATGCAAAAGGGAAATTAATGTACCTCAAATCTGACCACTGAAAGCAACACTTAAAAAAGGGGATCTCATGTTTGGAGATGTACGTTCATGATCTTCACAAAAGCAACCAGACAGTTGTATAGTCCTCTGTGACTTGTCCAATTGAAAGCATACTCTCCCTATAACCCGTGAAAAGCTAAAGATTTAAATAATCTGGCTAGATTATCGCATAACAATCATCCACGGGAAAGAGAGACTTGGAAACATTTAGGAGATAACTTCGGACTTCATCAACAAAGTAGACAGCCGTAACAAGCGTCAGAGGAATATCTGACCATATTTAAAACTAAGATACACTTATAATATAAGCTTCATTTTATTTCTCCTCTCAGAAATTTAACAAAAGGGAAAAGGTATCAGAGAATAGTACCTCAAGTTTCAGTCTGTTCACCAATAATCCCGGCAAGAGCACAACCCATCTTTGAAATGGTGGAACCTCTTTGCATCTCGGATAATCAGTTCTCTGCCAACAAGCTTTGAGATGATCTTCAAAGCAGTATGGCAATCACCACAAACACGAAGATTCTTGATTATCCGAATAGGCGATCGAGGTGGACTATTAAGGAGACCATCAGCAACAGCAAGTCTCTCACTATGAGCAAGAAGAGCTTCCTCCTTGGCTTCCTGGTCTACGTCATGTAACACAAATCTAGTCTCTGGTATATAACCAGCCTCTTTCATTTGTTCCTTCAAAGCCCTAAGTCTCGCATAGATCTTATTAGTGCCAGGATGAGATCTATCTCCTGCCCGATATTCATGGACCCGGCTCCTAACTTCTAAAAGATTTTGACTAGCTAGTTTCTTCTTCTCTTTCTGTTTTGCAAGGTCTGAAGGTTTCACAGGTATAAGGCCAGCCTTCGATTGCTCATTCAAGCAAGAGGGTTCCAGCTGCTCAACAAGCTCAGCACAACGATCACCAAGTTCCATGTGCCCATGGACTCTGCAGAGATTCATCAAGGTTTCCCATACATCAACACTTGGCTCCAGTGGCATATTTTCAATGAACTCAAAAGCTTCATCCAGATACCCAATACTTCCTAGCATGTCTACTATACTCACGTAGTGATGCATGGATGGGACAATGCCATGATCCTTGCTCATTGATTCAAAGTGCAACATTCCCTCATGAATGTCCCCCAGAACACTACAAGCAGCGAAAACCCCAATAAAAATTTCACCATCAGGTTTCAGTCCTGTTTCCTTAAACTTAGTGAATAGATCAATGGCGTCCTCTCCCAGACCATTCCGAGCAAGCCATGTTATCATGGCATCCCATGATGTCAAATTGCGGCCAGGCATTGTGTTAAACACTTGGAAAGCATCATCAATTGAACCACATTTCCAATACATCTCTATGATTCTGTTATAGGTGCTCACTTGGAGAGGGGACTGTGATCTTATGATGTGTTCGTGAACAGATTTGGCTTCCTGTAGAGATTGAGCCTCGCCACATGCCTGCATCAACTGCAAATATCGGCGCAAATCCACAGGAAGACGCTTGTTCTCTAAAAGACCCAAAACTTCCACAGCCTCCTTCACCTTCCCCTCTTTGCAAAAACTATCTAGCTCCTCAAGATTTCCAACATATGGGTGCCTGTCGGATGGCTCGGCCAATTCGCCATCAGATATTGGATGACTTGATAACTGAGAACCTTCCGTCATACTGTGAGAAGCATTCGAGTGTGGCGGATATTGTCCAACAAGTAAGTTCTGACTATATTGTCCAGCACTTTGGCTCTGCTGACACCCATTTTGTCCTTGCTGCTGGATTCCAACATTCCTCGTGTGATTATCATATTGGGCTTGCTGAACTTGCCCAAAATTTTGCATGTAGTTTCCATTTCGGCTTCCTTGAGATTCTGAAAGGCCTTGAGTATTAAATACATATGTATTCTGCCATCCTTCTCTCGGTCCCTCCTGGTAAGGCCCATACGAATTCGGTGTATTACCATTTCTCCCATAGAACCCACTCATACTGTGAGGTAAACTCGTTGAACTCTGTGCATAAACCCCATTATGGTTCCGCAAGTACTCTCCATGATTCTGGCCATATCGCCCACTAAAATTAACATTTTGCTGAGATTGGTTATTCTGCAATTCATTTCCAGTGTTTTCCCCATAAATTTCACCACTGTTCTCGTGAAATCCGCTTGAATTCTGCTCGAAGCCTCTCGGATTATTCACATAAACCCCACTCAGGTTCAGCTGCGCCCTTCCACTATTTTGACCACGAGTCCCACTAAAATTCCCATTTTTTTCAGCCGGGCTGTTCAGATATGCACTTCTAAAGCTTTCGCTATACACCCCACTGGAATTCCCGTAGCAATCATTTGGATTTTGCCGCGAATTACCATGATTCTGCCCATGAAACCCACTAAAACTTCCATTTTGGCCAACTGGGTTTGCCACAAAATCGTTTGCAGTGTTTTCCCTGAAATTCCCATTGGGGTTTGAGATGCACGAAGCCTCCGCAGCGCTTCCATCAATAAATCCGGTTGATTTCTGGTGAAGAGATGGATTTTGGCTCTCACTGTAAGACCCACCAGGGTTCCGGTGATGCTCAGAAGAGTTTTCTATGTGATATCCATTAGTGTTTTGAAAATCTGATCTTTCAGCGGCAGTGCTGAGATTTCTCAGATAAGTGAGAGCATTTAATGAGTCCGAGTTTCGTGAAGAGCATACCTTTGATAGTGCTATGAGGAAGTTGTTTGTAAGACTTGTCGCTCTATTCTTGAACATTTACGAGGCCAACCCCTCAACTGGTTCAACTCGCCGGAGACACTGCGGGTTATAGACGGGGAGAACTTCCCGAAAGAAAAAGGAGAGGCTGGAAGAATGTCTAACGAAGGAGTTGAGCCTGAGCCAAGTAACCAAACTCCTCCCAGAACGCTAAACCCTATTGGGCTATTGGGCCCTGAAAAATGGCGCTTGGGGCTGGCCTTTACTATCAAATGTGGTTACCTGAAACCCAAAACAAATTCAAGACGCACATTACCTTTACAACCTTATGGTTCTGTTTTGGGTTTTTGTTGCAAACCATGCGCGTGGGGTCTATCAACGTAGGAGATAGATTTGGTTCTGGAAAATGAGCTTCAAATAAGTAGTTTGTATACATTCTATCCTTATTTGCAGCTTCAAATAAAATTATTTTTTTTGAATAACTTTAAGTGTTCGGATTAATTTACGTGCATCTTGATCAATTATGAGTTCTAAATTAAACAATCGGATAAAACTCAAGTGATCTTTAAGCTATTCAAACCAGTGATTATTTAAAAATATACGCATGATTTAATAACTAAAAACATTTTTTATTGCTAAAATGTTATGAAACAATGTTTATTATTTATCCACCTATCCTAACTTTCTTTGATGAATCAATTATGCGGTATATGGATTACAATGTCAAGCCCTTGGGTTTCTATTGATTCCATCGAGAGATCAAATTGTTGCATCAATATCAAGCTCCACACCAAGCTTTCACCCTATGGCCCTTCCAAAATTTTACAGCATATAGTAGCTTCCATATGTAAGGAAAAAGGATGTAATCTACTATTCCTCTTGGAGAAAAATTTGGCATGCATAGAAGATGAAGTTTTAGAGACAAACCCAATAATTTGATTTCAAAATTGATTTGGGGAATGTGAAAATCACACGAGGTACGAAGATCTTATGCACTGAGAAGCTTGTGCACTCAACACTAATGTATGTTTGCAAATACAAAATTTGTGGAAATTTTACAAAAAAAATAAGGTAGATTAAAGTTTTTATTGAGTTTTGAGAAAAAGTAATGAAAAAAATAAAATTTCATGAGAGTAATGTTTTAAGTAATTTTTTTTTTTTTATTGTAATGGATAAGAGATGATTTGATAGGAATGAAACAATTATTTTAAAGTTATTTTATTGGCCAAAATTTGAGTTAGCTATGTTTGTAAATTTTAAAATGTTAGGTTTCAATGTTTGATTTTACAAACTAGGGATGTTCGTTTCATAAGTAATTGTAAGATTTTTAGGATTTTTATAGAATTGTGAATATATTATGTATATTTGAAATTTTATAGGTTTTTGTATAAATGTTGGTAAAATTTTTTAAAAATATTTTAATTTTGATTGGAGTTTGAAAAAATGTGTAGAGAAATGATTTGATTTAATTTTTCAATAAAAAAATATGGGGTTTGGAAAAAGATATGAAATAGAAGATTTGTTATAATTTTTTTTATTAAAGATATTGAAATTTGTGTGAAAAATTATTGAGTTCGTATTAAATGATTGGTTTTTGTATATGATTTTTTGGAAGTTATTTTTGATAATTTATTATATTCATTGTATTTTAAAATACTTTTACGAAAGGAACGTGCCTTTATTAGTTGCTCAATTGTAGTTTGATCCTTTCATTGCTTAGTTCACACATTAGTGCACATGTCATATATTTACTTTCATTAATGCTTATGGCGTTGATTGCCAAAATTTTGGACACTCGAATTTTTGGTTTAATTAAAAGAATTGCAAAAGAATTTCTCTTTTTATTAAATTATTATTTTTAATTATAATAAATACATTCATTTTTTTTATTAACTTTTTCACCGTTTCTTGGACCAACGCACACAAACGCCAATAGAAAAAACTGAATAGAAACGAATGCGTAGGAAAACAAATTGAATAGAAAAAACATATAGTAACGAATTTTTGGAACTATAAAGGACGTTTAAATAATTTGCAAATATGTAGAACACCATCCGCGGGACCAAAAGAAACAGAAAAAACGAATACAGAGGAAATTTGCAGCCCAGGACGGATCTGTTTGCAAACAAAAATTTTACGCCTCTTAAAATTTTAACATAGTAAAAAATTATAACTCTTTATCAAATCATTAATTTTTAATATAATAAATATTAAAAATCATTTATTTCTTCACTTTTTCACTAAAATCATACCTTAAAATTTTAACCTCTCCAAAATTTTACAAACGTACAACCCGATTGGCGATACCCTTACCCAGAGTGCATAAAAACCAGGGACAGTCCAGTAACTTCAACGATACAGCGGAAGCAGCTAGACTCCTTATATATATTGACGCTTAGGTTTTCCTATCACTGAGCTTCTCTCGCTAATCTCGTCGTTGCGTTTCTGTGGTTCTGCGTATCTCAGGTGCTCGCTAGGGTTTATCTGTGTGTTTCTTCCATGATTTGTTCATTTATGTTACCATTTTTTTCCCATTTTCAGCATTTAACTTTGATGCGAAACAAGTAATCTTTTACTTACATCCCGTGTTATTTGTAGGGATCACGTTATTCGATTTCCGTATATGTTTATCTCTGAGACACTAAGCGAGTATCAACTGAATGTCATTTCAGTTCGTCTTGATGCTGCAGTCGTCACTTTCTTCTATTGCTTTTGTGTATTCTAGGGTTTGTGAAAATTTCAGCTAGGGTTCTAGGTTTCCAGCTTGATTGACACCGTATAGCGATACATTCCAAGTTGATTTAGTTTACTTTCTATCCAATTGAAGGGTTTGTTGGTTCATTGTGTTTGGATTTACGAATTTGTCAACTGATTGCTTGCTGCGGTTGTAAAGGCTAGGTTTGGATCTATGTCAGTCTTAAATCCTAACTTATGGTTTTTATTCTATTTTTTCTTCTTGTATTTTTGTCAGAGGGATTAGCTTAATATGTGTAATGCGCATGTTGATCCGTATGGCTTTGCTTGGATACTGATTTATGGTTGTTTCACCTGGGTTTTGGGTTTTTATGCTGCAGGAAGCTATGAGAAATTATTTGTTTGTCTCCAAACAGATGAGTTGTAGTTAAATATGTTGTATAATCTATTTTTGGGATTTGTACACTCGCTGCATGATGGATACTCGCATTTATCAATGGTTTGATTTGCAAATTGAGATTTGTTTTTTTACCCGTGCTCGAGCCAGGTTTTCCTTTCATTCTTTCATTTCTTGTTTTATTTGTCCCTTTCCTATTACACACGAGGTTACCAGCGTCATGCAAACGTGTGGCTAGTTTATAATATGGAGATTGGTGAATTAAGCGAACATGGGTTGCAGCAATCCTGTAATTAGTTTATGTTCTTTTTGGGTTTGAGTCAATTTTCGCTGTATTTTACTGGAAGGATCTATCCACTTTTAGATCCAATGTTTTCCTGTTGTCGAAGGCTTAAAGCAACATATTGCTACAAGGGTGTTGCTGAGTTGGTTAACTGTTTGGTTTTAATTCAACTGTTGGAAGGAATTTTGATGTCTCGCATGTAGAGAGTTTGAGGAAGTGTATAATTTTACGATGAGAGCAACTTGAATGTGTATGATCTCATTGATTATCTCTGAAAGGCGGGAGTCTTTCCCCGCTGGTGCTCTTAACCCCTTCTTTTTGGTATGTATCCATGACATATTCTTACCCCTGGAAGATGTATTTTACAGGGGCTGCATGTTCATATTTGTGTCTGTGTGACTATGGTTGAATCTTGGGGTACTTCAAGAGCTCATTTTGTTGTAGTTCAGTCTCATTTACCAATTGTTCAAGAGATCCTATTAGTTTTTTCTTGTCCTTTCTGCTAAAACAGTTTGGCAGTTATTAATAACAGATATATAATCATTCTATCAGACAAATGGTTATGCTGGCTTGAGTTTCAGTACTGAAGAATGAAGAAAATGGCAAAGAAGAAGAATCCATTGGCTTTTATGGATGTGTCTGTTGATGGAGATCCTGCTGAAAGAATGGTTTTTGAGGTAGTATATTCGTGTGCTTGTGAACTAAGTATCGTTTGCACACAATCAATGTGTTCTATTGTATTTGTTGTCTGCTTCTAGGAAAAGTTGTGCAGTGAATGGAAGAGTAAATAATTCATTTTCTGGTGATCTTTGGCCTTACAGCTCTTCCCTGATGTTGCTCCGAAGACTGCTGAAAATTTTCGTGCACTTTGTACAGGTAATATTATATTGCAGTCTAGTTATGAAGTTTCAGTACTTTATTGCCCCTAACATGGGTAGCCTTGGAGTGAGTATTTTATTGCCGCTAATTTAGGTCATATGCACTACTTCTCATGAAACTTATAGCAAATGGAGATGTACGGTTTTCTTTTTCTGTATTTGAGATTTTACTTTTCTCTTTTGCCCCAGCAAAGTCGATGTGTTTCAAGAATTTAGTGTTTTGTCCCTTGAGGTGGTTTTCTTCTTTCTTTAATCTTCTTTACATTTTCAGGAGAAAAGGGCATTGGTCCTAAGAGTGGAAGACCACTACACTACAAGGGATCTTTTTTCCACCGCATCATCAGGGGTTCCTTTGCCCAAGTATGTTATTTAAATTTTGCATATTTTGAATTTTTTGTTGATCAGTTTTGATTCCCCTCCTGTGGTAAGTTTCTGGTTGAACAGGAGTTAGAAGTGGTCTGTCTTTTAGTCAGTTACCCTTGTTTATGCTGTAGGATACAGGGCTGATGGTCACGACTGCTTTTCTTGTGATATAGTTTTAAGGTTGTACTTACTAAGTCGTCCATCCTCAAAATTTTACTAAGCTTATGTGTGCCCAACCCATTTCTGTTCAGTCTTTTTGCTTTCCAAAGGATTAATAGCTGGTGTTTATTTTGCAGGGTGGTGATTTTGTTAAACGAGATGGTATGTATTATTTCTGAAGCCGTTGCCTTTCATGTGTTATCTATAAAATGCAGTGAGGGTGAAATTCAGGGGGATATATGTTGTTCTTTAAATTGTTTATTCAGGGGGATCTATGTTGTTCTTTAAATCATTTGCAACCCGTTTTCTAGATCTTGGGTCTGTGTGTTCTTTTAGGCAGTCAAGGGGACTCGGCCTTTTTTTGCTTGTAAGTGTTCTGAAGTTTGTAGATGGCAGTATTTTTTGTTGATAGAATGATGGGAATATGTGTGCAGAAGATCTATGTTACAGAACTAAGTTGGCACTTGTTACTTATCTTGACTGATCCTCTTTCTCATTTGGTTGACGGATTGAACCTCAAGTGGGATTACCAAATTTGAAACGACACCTATGCTACTTGCATGTTGCTTCCTCTGCAATCTCAATTTCATTTTGGTTTTTCTGGTTGCCGAGCTTGATCAACTTGAGTCCTTTTATGTAGTCAAGCTGATGTTCTCCCAAAAGTGAGAGAGAGAGAGAGAGAGAGATGATGTTAGGTAGTTTTCAACTGCAAGGTAGTGGGTTAATTTCTTCTTTTTGGAGTGTTTTGTTGTATGATTTTGTTTGGCCATGAGAGAATATCTGTGCAAGTTGGTTTGGTTGGAGATTGGACTCAATTGATATGAAGAATCTGGCACAGACAAAGGACAAGAGAGTGGAAGATGGAAAAGATAAAAATTTATCGAGTTGTAGAATGTCTTATTGTTTGGATCCTAGCAGGATTGCAAAGAAGGCTTCATTACCAATTTTCCTCCCTGTTTGATAAACTTGTATGTTAATTTGGCTGGAAGTGTCTGAGATTTATGTTCTCCAACTCCCATTCTAGTTTGCAAAATAACAAAAAGAACTTTGATATACCCTCCATCTCTGTTAAGAAAACAGGTAAAAATATGTGGAACATTAATAGTACTTCTACAATTTGTATTATGTAGTTGAAAATGTGCAAGGATGAGATTTTTTGTTGTTGCTAGATTTTGAAATTTAAGTCTCTTTTCTCCTAGGTACCAGTGGAGAAAGCATATATGGGGAAGAGTTTCCAGGTTAGAGCACTATACCTTTCTTTGAAATCTTATTTTAAGTCCAAGATGGATCTGATTGTTTGGAAAGTGAAAACTATGAAAAAAAATTTCGGCAATATATTTGAATATCAATGTAGAGTGAAAATTCGAATATCCTTGATAATGATCTGCATTATATATTATACCTGCCATTGAAGAATTTGATGCCTGAACCTCTGGCATGTTCATCAAGATAAGTTTCAGTAGGGTGGGCCCTCACTAGGACCAATCATCAGTGTGAAATTATAACTCAATGTCATGTTCACTTTACTAAGTTTGATATTTCATAGAATAGATAAGTACTTCATTTACACTTACTGGTCAGGTTTAGTTTTCCAATGCTACCTTCTGTTTGTTTAGTGCTTAACATGGACGGTTGTTTGTAAAAATTTTTAAGACTGGATAGTGGGAGTTTAGGAAGTTGGACTTATAAATGTATTGATGTTTGTACATTGACAGACATAATGGGAATACTACAGTCGAAGGTGACAATCCCTGTGGACAGGCTTAAGGTGTTGGTTTTGACTGTTTTTGGCCAACATATTGTTTTGAGAGTATTTTAGCTTCTTATGACCTCTTAGTATCTCCAGTGGATGCAACTATTTTTCTTGGTCTTTATTTGTTTCTATTTGTACTTGTGTGGATTTAGCCGTGTAGTTATTACGGGATGCATGATTTCTTTTGTTCATGTGATGCAACATATTTTTGTTTTGATATTTCTTGTGTTGGACAAGGGTGCTGCTTAGGGGCTCTGCACGTATCTATCTTGGAATGTGCAGGGTGAAGAAATCTTTTGGTGCATTATATATGTTGGTTCTTTGTCTTTCTATGGTTTGTCGTGGTTTTATGTACAGTGATTGTGACAAGAATTAGTTGTGCTGTTTCAGATGAGTCACCCAGCTTAAAGCATGATGGACCTGGTCTTTTATCAATGCCACTAGCCGATCGAGATACCTTAGGTTCTCAGTTCATTATCACCTTTGAGGCTGATAATCAACTTGACAGGTTTGTTTATCTACTGGTTATTCGAGTGATACATGGGTTGAAAATTGGAATTTCTATTCAGTCTATATACCCTCTTTGGTATGTTTAACAGCTGATTTAGATACCTCACTATTTACAGGAAGCATGTTGTCTTTGGGAGACTTGTCCATGGACATGAAGTACTTGAGAAAATTGAAAATGCGGGTGACGAAGAAGGGAGTCCAACTGTGACAGTAAAAATCATCAATTGCGGGGAATTTAATGAGAGTAAGAATGCATCTAAAGTTTTCCTACATCAGTCTCAGGCAAAATATTGCTTTCCCCCCCCCCAATTATAAAGTGAGAGTCCCTTTTGAATTTTTGGAGAATTGAACTTGTCTTTGACAAATAGTGGTAAATCTCCAAGATTTGTCCCTGAAAAACTACATCCTTATGAGTTTGTCTGTACAGCAGTTTGAACTTTCCCTCCAAACGAGTAATTTAAGATACTAAATTTTGTTCTTATTTAGCTTTCCTGCCCCCATAACGGGAAGTAGGGGACTCTGACTTTTGGCTGGATGGGGTATTAGTGATTAAGTTTCTTGAGTTTTATTGAATGGATAGCTCTTGACTATTGTGCGGAATGTTTGTTCAATTTTCAGTTTTTATCTGCACCTTTTGTTTATTTTATGTGCAGAGATGAGAAAGGCTAATAAATTGAAAGTAGGAAAGGATGCATCTTCTGATGCAAATAATCATGAAGCACGACGGAAGGGAAAGCACAAGAAATCATCTAGAGAGAGAAAGAAAAGGAGAAGAAGATACTATTCATCTGAGTCAGAGACTTCCTCTGATACAGAGTTGGAATCATCTGAATCTGAGAGTGATTCTGAGTTGGATTCATCATCATCATCGTATACTAGTTCTTCGAGTGATGACAGGCGTAAGAAGAGAAAGAGATCTTCTAAGAGAGACAAATATAGACGGGGAAGAAGAAGTGAGAAGCGCCGTGACAAGAGACGAAAGAAGCGTGATAAAAGATCCAAGCGCAGAGCAAGAAGGTTGGGCACAGGATATTCATAACTTGATTTGGTTCTAGATTTACCTCTTAGAGTTTTTTAACATGTTTTATCCCGCTAATTTGAATGGGTGAGCTTCAAACTTAAATCTTTTAGATGTTCTGGCTTTAAGTTATTTGTTTTGCTAGCTAGTGCATTCTAGCTCAATTATCATTTCCTTCATTACGAGAATGGAGTGGAGGGTGCCATCTTGCTTTTTAAGTCCTTTGAAACTTAAGTTAAAACTGGCAGTGTTCGACCTTTTTGTTATGGTTTTTTTTTTTTTGGGGGGGGGGGGGTTAATTCATTTAAACTCCTTTGTGCTTCTGCACAATGTAATCTCTTGGTTATTACTTATGTGGGTGGGGGTGAGGGAGACATTGTTGAGATGGGTATACATGGGCAATTTCTTGTTTGCCTCGTGTATGACCAATTTGCTTCCCTGCACACTACGAAATGAGCAGCACATCTAACTAGGCACTACATCTCTGTTTGTATTCAGCTGTTTGCCTCGTGTATGACCAATTTGCTTCCCTGCACACTACAAAATGAGCAGGCACATTTCTAACTAGGCACTACATCTCTGTTTTGTATTCCGTAGCTTGTAATGGACACTATTCAGAATTTTGCCTTCCTTTTTTGTAGAGCATCAGAGAGTATTACAGATACTGAGAGCGGGAGTGAAAGCGAAAGTATCTCTGATGATGATGGTCTTGATGTTCCTGGAAAAGAAGATAACCGGAGAGAGCGCTCGGAAAAGACTGGTAATGCTTGATGTCATTTATCTGTAGCGTCTCATATACCTCTGTGTTTTAGTAGTTCCATGCTATAGTCCATCTTTTATGTAGTTACGGTTTTTTGTTCTTAGTCTTGATATGTCTGATTTTACTTATGGTTACTGGAGCAGCATTAAGATAATTAGTTCTTAGTCATGATATGTCTGATTTTCTGTGTGGTCGTGGTGGGACGACCAATTTCTTAAGCATTCTTGGAACATGACCTGCTATACATACTTCCAACTAGTATGAACAACATTATGTGGGAATCTTCTACTAGGATGGACATTGAATCTAGTCATTTGAATTTAAGGGTACCCAATGTCACTTAGAAAAGAAGGTGAGATATGTGAGACTTCCTGTTCTTTTCTCCTCACCCTTTGATACGGGGGTATTCTGTTCTTTTGTGCAGCTGCAGAACAGCCTCCCTCGGTTGTCGCAAAAGAGCTCGCTCCTGTCCGTCGTAAAAGGAGGGAGGGAGAGGGAATATCCCCCAAGGAGAATGGAGAGCAGAGAAGCAATGGCATCGGAGCAGATGCTAAATCCGACAGGAGCGGAGACAGACAACCTGATGTTGTAGATGACCACCCAGGCAAATCTAGGTCTCCTTTCCATTCTTGTCACAACTCAGTTGTTCTTTATGCTTATCGATTGTTCAAGATCCGGTATTTTATTCAAAGTTGATGAGCAGGAGCCGAAGCATAAGTCCCAAGAGGAGTAAGAGTATGAGTATTAGTCCCAGGAGACTGAGCAATAGCCCAAGAGGTAGTCCGAAACGGAAGGGGAGCAGGAGTCGTAGTAGTAGTAGTCGAACTCCCTCTCCTGCCAGATCAAGGAGTATCAGCAGAAGTCCTGTTAGAAGTGATAGCAGTAGGAGCCCAGACAGAAGTGTCAGTGGAAGTCCAGCAAGGGCAAGGAAAGGGAGAAGTATCAGTAGAAGCCCAGTGGGAGCTCGGTCTCGAAGAAGTGTTAGTGAGAGCCCTGTAGTGTCTCCACCACGAGTAAGCCGAAGCAGGAGTCCACCAAGAAGCTCTTCAAGAAAATCAATGAATGGAAGCCCTGTAAGAGTTTCAAGGAGGAGCATAAGTAGAAGCCCAGTCAGATCTCTGAGAAGTACAAGCAGAAGTTCAGGTAGGGTTCCTTCAAGGAGGATTAGCCGAAGTCCTGTTAGGGCACCAATCCGGAATAACCGGCGCAGTTATTCAAGGAGCCCTAGCCCTGTACGTAGAGCTAGGTCACCTGTTGACCGAGGAAGGAGTTTGTCTAGAAGTGGCTCCCCAGATGGTTCTCCCAAGCGCATCAGAAGAGGGCGTGGTTTTAGTCAGAGGTACTCTTATGCACGTCGATACAGGACCCCATCTGCATCTCCTGTGAGGTCTTATCGTTATAATGGTAGAAGTGACCGCGATCGGTAAGTAGCAACTCTTTTTGATTTCTTTGATCATAAAAAATCACGATGTAATATTTTCAGTATTAAGTGAATGGTTGGTTCTGCCTGCCTGTTTTCTTAGATATTCAAGTTACAGAAGGTATTCCCCTCGGCGCTACCGAAGCCCCCCAAGAGTAAGAAGTCCTCCAAGGTCTGTGCTTCTGCCCCTGTATAGTATCTCGTTTTGTTTCACACTACTTCTGACATGACTCTCACAATATTTGACTTTCCAAATTCACGAGCAGTTCTAGTACTTCTCCAAGTTTCCCCCTCCCTCTGCCTAGTTATTGGCAACTACAATGATTTTCTAACCATTCTTGTCTTTTAACATTATGATTCTCCTTGCCCTGTTGCAGATACAGAAGCAGAAGAAGTAGAACGCGATCTGTATCACGGAGTCCACCCTACCGTAGTCGGCGGTACAGTCGCAGCCGTTCACCGGTTGAGGCATATAGACCTCGTGTGTCTCCACGGGCTGAGAGGAAATCACTTTCTAGGAGCAGGAGTCAATCAGAATCGGGGTCCTCCCCAGTATCTAAATCTCCTAGGCGGGCAAGCAAAGACAGGTCGAGGTCAAGGTCATCATCTGCAAGCCCAGATGGGAAGAAGGGCCTAGTCTCTTATGGAGATGGCTCTCCTGACTCGGGCCAGAGGTGAAATAGTAGCAGTGATGAGGATGTCGAGAAACTAACGTTATCATTCGTGGATTAGAGGCTTCCATTTTATTTGTAGCTGTACCTTGAACTTATGTTTTACATGTTGCTAGATGTAGTAGTTGCTAGTTAAACGGTTCCGCTATGATGCTTTCGTTTATAAATTGTGATTGCTTGGGGAGGATGTTTGTCAAATTTAGAACAATATATTCAGTTGGGATAATTTGATGTCATCGATATAGGATTCAAAGCATAGGTCCGAGATGGTTGTTTAACGGTCAGTGAGATAATTGTCCTACTTGAGATCCATCCTTAGTGGGACAGCTGCCATTCGAAACATTGTTAACGGGCTTCGCATAAACACGTTAGTCAATCTGATTTCTGTTGGGGATGCAGTAACTAGAAAGGTGGCAAAACATATGAAACTTGACGCTAATACTATCAGAAACTATGGTTGGATTGTTTTTCCATTCTAGCCGGCCTACATCTATGATCTATGTCGTATCTAGGCGAAATATTGACGAAGTTCCTTGTTTTCTGTCGCTTGATTCCTGTTGGAAAACCCAGCCCCCTCTCTTGCTTCAGCTGTTTGGATATGAAAGTGTCAACTGTCATCTGCATTATAAAAGTTTCCAGATCTCAGGGGCGGCGAATTTTGATTCGAGAAGGGTGTCAGGATTGTTTGGTTCAGGTGAAGAGCACGCACCACTGGTCTCTTGTCAGGAAAAATCCAAATGAGCTTGGAGTAACAAGAACAAATCTTGATTGGTGCGAGCCAAGTCATAACGTTGTCGTAACGTTGTCTTAAAAACAAATGCGGGTTAGTGCAACTATTGTCAGGATCTTACCACACGTTTACGTGTTCACCTACAGCTCTCACACGTGTGCACTCCTCCGTTGAAATGCCCGAAATGGACCAACGATGCTCCTTTTAGGCAGGTTGGCAGTAAGCTGTACGGGCAGTCGTAGTATTTCTTTCCATTCGGTGGGCGAGAGGGATTTCAAGGAATAATGTGGCGGCGAGCGGTATCATCGTCAACGGCTCAGCTCCGAATCCTAGCATCGTCATCATCGCCCTCGCTCTCATGGCGATCCTCATCTTTCATACTCCTCCGATCGCTTGCCTCCTCCCCGCCCTCTTCAACCTCCTCGTCTTCCGCTACGCCGTCGTTTCAGAGTCTCTTCTCTCCCCAGGCACCCTCTCCTTCTGGTAACTTCTCTTCATTTCTCGCATCAGAAAAATCCTAGTTTTCTGTTCTCTCTTCGTTGCAGAGAAAAATAATTTTGGTTTTCGATGAAAGTTAAATTGGGAAGATAGGCGAAGTGCTTCACGCACTTTGCTTGATTGAAGAAAATTGAAATTTGTATGTCTGTCTGGTAACTTTGGATAATTGGGAAGAGGAATTCGTGGAATATGCATCTCCTATAGATGGTTGACTGAGGCGAACCATTGCTGCTTAGCTTTACAAATCCTGGCTATAGTTTGGTCTAAAGTTGAAATTCCTGGCCCTTATACTGTTGTTTTTGGTTTGGATTAGGTAAGAAGAATGTCGAAGATGTAATGCCCATAGCTACCGGTCATGAGCGAGAAGAACTTGAGGCTGGACTTGAGGTCATTTATTTAGTTACCTCGACTCTTTACCTCTGGGATGTCATTGTCATTGATGTCTAAATTTTCTGTTCTGTGTTTTTTTTTTTTTTGGGTATACAGGGAAGGAACATTCTTGAGATCAATTATCCAGTTGGGGCTTTTGGTACCAAGGTCAGTGTCGTTTGAACATAAAAGTATATCTCTGGTGTTTATAACGAGGTGAAATATTGAACAAATCTGTCAAAGACCAGAAAGGGTGAAGGTGTCAAGATGACATAATTTGGTCAGAGTATATATTAAAGGAAAAGAAAAAAGGTGTCCTTTGAACGTAATTTCTTTGTTGAAGTTACAAAATTTTGGATATACCTCATTATATGCTTACATGCGCATTTTCAGATACAAGCATGCAGACTCGCGTGCCCACATATATACCTGGTGTCTAATTTTGCCTATGAAGAGTAGTTCCTTATGTTCTCACTTCTTTTTAGCCTCCGTGCTATATTATTTTTGCTTTTCGGTTTTTGAGTATCTAAAAGCCTTTCCTCCCTTTCCCTGCTTTTGCAAAATAATTGACAGAGAAGAAAGGTAATTTCTCAAGGTGTGTAATCTCTATGCAAGTTCCTCAGGGGAAGATCTGTTCTACCTTTCGGGATTTGCTTGAAACCAAATTTATGGACTTGCCCTTGATAACTCTCCCTACTCCTTGCTCCTAATACTTTCTCTTTGCCCAACTCTTATTCATCCATTCGTTTGTTAGTGGACCTCTCCCCAATTTCTTCTCTCTTTTAACACAAATGTGTATAACGCATCAACTTCTTGCAAAACATGCTCCCTGTTAGCTGATCATTTGATGATATTGTGCTATTGTTGGTGCAATATGAACTTATTAAGATTAAAAGAAGTCCACAAAGCCTGGCTCCATAATGTTATCTGCTTGCAGGAAGCACCTGCTATTGTCAAGTCATTCTTTGACAAAAGAATAGTTGGATGCCCTGGTGGTGAGGGAGGTAAGCCTGCTTCGCATTCTTGTTTTTAATACAATGGATTTTTTTTTTTGCAGGTTTAGTTTTGCAATTGATAGCGTTTGACATTTGTATAAATTTTACAGAAGACGAGCATGATGTTGTGTGGTTTTGGCTGGAGAAAGGCAAGCCACATGAATGCCCTGTCTGTTTGCAATATTTCACGGTAATTTGTTCTCTTTTCCATAATCATCGTTTTATGAAACAACACCCCCCCCCCCCCCCCCTTCTCCTTCTCTTCTTTCTCTCTCGCGGGGGGAGGGGGGGAGCAAAAGGACACTTCTTGGTAGGTCTTTTTAGTTACTATTCTATATATTCCTTATTGTATTTCTATCAACAAAACTCAATCACAGAAGTATGTTTAAATTAATGGAAGAGGCTCCGTGTGATTGTTGTTTATGTTTTTCAGCTGGAAGTGGTTGGTCCTGGAGGTCCTCCTGATGGCCATGGAGACGATGATCACCATTGATCCAGCTTGGCATGTATTTTTGAATAAATCTTTTACTAAATCACGATGGAACACTTTGGTGTATGGTGTAGTATCATGCAACATGGTTGTCCTGATTGCTCTTTGTCAATCCCTGTTTCCTGAGATCATTGGGACTGAGTTGTAGTTTTTTGTTTTAAAGCTTGGTCATTGATTGGACCATTAAATTCTTTTTTGCCCTCTTCAGAGCATTATCCAAATAATTGATGGGTAAGTTTTGCTGCTTTCTTCAGATAATTTGCCCTAGATATTCCATACGACCTCATTTTTGTATTTTCAGCAGTGTATCTAGTTTTTCTAATGTGCTAAAGTGGCGTCATGAATAGCCTCTTGAGAATCCTTTTTGGCTAATTAATTGTAATAAAGATACTGAACTTTGATAAGTTTCATTGTGCCTTATTGGGCTCATAGAATAAATACACACCTTTGCAAGAACTATTGTCAATGACGATGTATTGTTCTGTTTCTCCGTGACTTTGCTTTGTGGTTAGTTTAGGTGCTTCGCTTCTTCTAGGCTGGCTTGCATTGTTTTGTTGGTGTTTCTTTTGGATAATGTGCGTTTTAAATGCGGTTCTCAAAATTGAGACTTACCTTCAGGATTCTATGATATATAAATTGTCACCGTTGGGGACTGTTACTTCTTTTGAACTGATTCAAGTCCATTGAGTCTTTAAGGCCACCGGTAATGCATAATATTTAGTGTTTTGCAAAAACTCAAATTGTGAAGCAACTGATACGAGGCGTCTTTTTCTTCTGAACTTGCGGAATTCTCATTGTTTTTGCCTGCTCCAAACTACTTGATTTTAGTGGATACTGACGACCCAAAATTTGGAGATTTTTCGAACGCAATTGCACTGTGGAATGATTGACGTGCTGTCCCCCGTATCATCATCAAGTCCTGGTATGCTATCCATTAGTCTGGTTAAGCAATTAAGCTACCCTGCTTTGCGAAGCCGTATCTGCTACAATGTCAGCTGCCCTGCTTTCCGAAGCGCTCTCAGGTTCCCATGGAGTGAGGCAGAAAGCACCCCAAATGCTGGATTCCATCACGAAGGTTAGTCCTCAAAACAGGAGCTTGCTTGCCCAAACTGACGTTGCCATCGCCACACTCCTTACCCAATCCAAATCTTCCTCCGTTGAGACTCTCATTGTCCATCCTGTTCAACTTGTCTTTGAACCCAGAGCTAAAGGGTCTCTTGCAGACGTGGAAACCAGGCTCTTCAGAATACAGCAGATTGGCTTCCTCGTTGATTTGCAGTTTGGTAATGCTTGATAAGAAAAAATGCCAAATTTGGAGTGGCTGGTACTATCCAGTTGCTGGTCAAGGCAGACTCGGGGCCTCATGGCCCGGCTGCCCAGTACTATATTCTCTGAGCTTGTCCAGTTCCATGGTAATTGCATCCTGAGTGTTCGAGCAGGAGCTGTTCCAGTGCTTATGCAAATAGTGGAGAGCACTGATGGTGAGGTTTTGGCTGGAACTTCGCTCGCGTTCTCGGTCTCCTTACTAGGTTTGATGAGGGATTGAATGCTTTGAGAAAAACAGGTTGTGAGTTTTATGTCCATCGCGTTAAAGAGCGGTGCATGTTGAGCGAGGAGGGTGCGGCTGAAATCCTTGTTCGCCTGTTTGATGAAAGTGAGGGCTGTGTCAGAGATGCTTTGGAAGTGCCCGAGTCCTTTTTTTTTTTTTTGCTCAACGAAAGTGCGCGACTCCTTGACTGTGTATGTAGCAGATCTTTCTTTGAGAGGATGGGCAAAAGCTAGAGACAAGGCTGCTTTGCTAATGAAAAAAACACTAATGTGACTAGCTAGGAAGTTTTCCTAATGGTAATAGGGTTGACAAGTCCAGATCGTGTCGACGTTGTCTTTATTTGAGACTGCTTAGACGCACTTGCTGGAGAAGATGATGTCGAACCTCCATGGTTAGTGTTAGGAGTCATTTCTGCATTGCACTACGTACAGAGTCCATGTAGTGATCAATTTATGTGTGATTTTGGGTTCCCTCAGTTTGAAATATGTTTTAGAAAATTAAATAAGTTAGTAAAATGGAAAATAAGTTCATAACTACTTTCTCCCGTGATGAATAAGGGATTTCGTGGCGAATATTAAGCCCGCTGCACAAGTGCAGGTAATCCCTAATCGCAAATGAGATGATAAAATTACGAGTCTGCATCTCCATCCTCCATTAACTGGGTTTTTTTTGTAGCCAAAGGAGGAAAAAAAAGTTGCCCCTGGCTGCGTGATCTCTAAGCATGCTGGCTTCGTCTTACTAACCAACGCAGAATATTTGTCCCATGCAAGACGCAGGTCAACCAAGCGATGAAGGAACAAGTCACTCTACACCTCCTAAACAGATCATACATCGGCCTACTCCATTCATGTCATAAAGCTACCAATCTTAAGCCGTCATCGTCCTATTTGATTTCGTGATAGATTCGAGATATTTGATTCTGGTTGTCGAACTTGAACAGGCGTAAAAAATATTAAGAAAACAACTAAACGAAATGGCTACCGACATTCGTCAGGCTCATTGCTTGGAGATGGATCCAAGAGATCGTTGAAAGACTCGGAAACCAAACAGATCATTAACATACAATAACTATCTTGCTTACACGGTGTTGTTGCATGATCAACCATTGAAACTCAGGATTGTTATTTCTGAGTTTTGTTTTCGAGAGTTCACCGGACCTCTGGACTTTGCCGAAGCTGGGTCCACATCGGACCACAGACACAGCTATGGGCTCGATGTGTCATGTTGCCTCGGTGCGGCTAAAGCTTTAGGTTATAAATGTTTGTCACAAAGATCGCTAGCTGGTCAGGGCCAGGGGTTTCAGATCTTGACGTAAAGCAGGCAAAGCTGTCATCTAGACGATCGTACTGTTACAGCTTGCTTTGCCAAAAATTATAGAGATTGACGAGGTAGAGAATATTCAAAAGAAATCTGAAAGAGAACCTTTTTGCTACTGTCCAAAATCCGCAGACCAACTTTGACGTCATATCATTTTCGGAGTCTTCAGTCTTCTTGGCACCAACCTGCGGGCACCAACCAAAGAAAAGTAGAGAATGCTCTGTGAAAATCCATCTACGGGCATAGCCATTAGATGGCGCATTCATCTCGTTGCATTGCCTTTTTTGGGTCGTTCCTTCTAAGTCGTCTGTTCTAAAGAAGATCATTTAGAAAATCAAGGAATCAAAAGTGTTGAAATTTTCTGAACAAAGTGACAAAAAACTTTATGACAATCAGGTCCATTGGGGACGAGCGAATAATGCGGGGTTTGTATTCCACTGAGAAAAGAAGGATCGAGAGGGAGTGACAAACACCCGGAGAATGAAGTAAGTGTTTGACGTCAGAATGATACAGCTATAGAGATTCCTCTCACTCGAATGAACTAAACTCCAAAACCCATCTAAAAACAGGGAAAATGAAGAGTTGGAGTCCAATATAGATGAACTTTATTAAAGGAAGTATTAAGTGCAATTAACTAAACTATGTTCCTTTGTTAGCCTATGACTTGTGGTTGAAGAATAGCACTTGCATATAATATTATTCTTGAATATTTTTTTCAACTCTAAACTGTTAAACTCCCTCGATAAACAGTCTTCTTGAGTTAAAGATATCAGACTATCACGTGCTGATGCTGCAACCGAATCCAAATCTCCTGTCTGCGGGATCCATGAGAAAAGTTCTGGATTTGGGTTTGGGGCGAATTCCAACATGGATTCAAAGTGCAAAGCCACAATCATGGTAATTTTGACTCTCATAGAATTGAAAATGAAGATGAAGATAAGAAGAGAGTTCTAGATGGAAATGCTTTGATTAGTCAAATGAGAATTTTCAGAAATTCTTCACATGCTCAAATTTTTCATTGCCAAACATAAGAGCAAAAAAAATTTGGGTTTATTCCTAATTTTTTCTTCTATTAGCCAAAAACTATAGAATTATCTCTATTCACAATCTTTTTCCCCCCATCAAATTATCTATCTCCATCAAGCTAAACATACAAAATTCAATTTAATCATCTCTCTTTACTTTTTTGCACCAACTCTCATAAAACTCTAAAAATTCTCAAACATTTATAGCCAAACTCTCACAAAACTCTAATCTTTCTAGATTTTCACTACATCAATGCCTGAAAAAAGTGTTGATATATATAATCATCTATTGCGTGGAAATGCTCTCATTCAACATCAAACATATTTGAGGCTCCACAAAATCCTGCAGTCAAAGATAATGCTTCCCAGCTTGTGCTAATCAATCTTTTTTTCCTCTCTGATACCCCACTATAATTATTATAGAAGTAACAAAATCCTTGGCTCCTAGTGAAGATCTTTGGGGTCCTATGGGTTACACGAGTTCCTTGGCAACTTCTTTAAAGCAAACTGGAAAGTGCTTATAGTTTTGCGCAATAACTGGCACATTAGTTTTAACCTCTTAGACCTTGAAGAGATGTCGGAACACGGATTTGTGGTGAACATGTGGAATGTCGAAATAATTTAAAATTCCCACAAATACCCGACATACTAATTACCATATAAATTAATATGGAACTTTTTGTCCAGTCTTTGTTCGGAGCCATCCTTGAACAATAAAATTACTTTCTTAATGGTGTTAGACTCGTAGACCACCTTAGTGGCATCAGCATATGCTTTTAATGCATAAATAATCCCACAAAGCAAGGAACAAGCTTGTTTTATTTCCATCTCGTGATTTTTCCAAAGGTAACTGCTACAAGACTAATTAACTACAAAATATTTTCTAGTACATATATTTGAATATTTAGGATCTCCTTTTTATCACTACGCGTGGGGTATGGAAAGAGTTGACAACGTAAAGGGTATTCCTTAAGTTATCGATGCATTACTTTTGAGTAAAATCCTACTCCTTTTGTCTATAATTTTTCCTTGCAAAATAATTCTTGGGTAAGAATGTAACCCTGACAAGGGTCTTCCGGTTCTTCCTCGGTGTTACATGAGCTCCATGATAAGAGATGATTGGTATTTGTCCATGCATGAGGAAGGTGCTGTAAAGCTAGCTAGCTAGCAAAGACGTATTTCTTCTCCAACTCGGGCGATCCTCTAAAGAAAGAAGACAGGCGTTAATTAGCTAGCCACAGGGTTTTCCGGTCGGTGCTTCTTATACAGCCTATGGAATAGAATGTCACTAATTTATGCTATGCTAGTATGCTACGAAGCTTTCCAAGGGCAAATTCAGCAAGCTGCCGGATTGCTTCTAGATTTATATCTCTCCGGCCGCCAGCACGATTATGAGGCCGCCTCAGCCCTACTACAAGTCTCATCTTCTTTAACATTGCAGTTTCTATTGTTTTCTTCAGAATGAGGATAATTCTCTCTAATATATGCTCAGAAGATTTGATGCGATTTAGTGGAAAATTTGATGTGTAATCTTGATTAGCCAATCACCGTCGTTGTCAACATTATCATTCAAAATTTGTCAACCATTTGCCAAGTGGCTCTCTTAAGCGTCCCCGTCCCCGTCTCCACAAACCACCCCCCCCCCCCAACTTGGGTTTGCAGATGTGTAACACATGTATGTATGCACCGCATTATAACAAACGGAATGAAACATGGGATTTGCAGAGATGTCTCAATCGCCCAACGTGTAACAAATGAACGCCGCCCTCGATGCTACACATTCTTCATAATTTGGTCCCACGAGCTAAAGCTCAAAACAAGGCATCGAAGGAATGCTACATGCATGCCTTCGAAAGACAGCCTCAAAGCCTCGTGCCTCTTCTTTTGCCATATGACTGTTGAAATTTGGTGCCAAGTCTGTGGTTAATGAACCTTTTTTCTGAACGTGTCATCAAGAAGAAGGTGGACTCAAGTTTCTTTGATTTTATATCAAGAAGTTTGAGATAGGCTCTAGGGTCTAGGCATGTGATGACGAGAGGGTAGAGGTTCACCAGCCAATACATATTTTATTGCTTATTTGTATTTTGGTTTGGCTTGGTGTAAGTAAATTACCTGCCGCGGAGCTGTGGCCCGTAGGGATCAGGTATCTTCGTTCGGAGAAAATTTTAAATATGTATATTTTAGAATATGTTGAAATTTTATTAATTGTATGTAAAAAAAATATTAATTTGTATTGATATTATAAAAAAGATATTATTAAAACGCATATAAGAATAATAATTAGAATGTAATTTAGAAGTAACGTAAAATTATAAATTTAAAGAATTAGATTTAATTTAAAAAATTGTTCTAAAAACGTTAACGTGCCTAATGCAGTATGACGAAATTAAAATTTAAAAAAACGTTGGATTTTAAATGAACACATAGTGTTGAGGGGCAGTTAGTTCATACAATTTAGTTAGGGCTTTTCGAATATTCAAGGGCAGTTTGGTCATATAAACACTGGTTTTTGGACTTCGTGAGTTCTGTAGGTGCCTTGAAGGGGTTTATTCATGAAGTATGAACGAACAAAACTAAAGGAGGTGAGAGAAAGTTGCGGGGAAGCAGCGAAAGGCAAAATCGAAGAGGAAAGAGAAAAGCCCATATGCTTTTGGGTTTGTTCCACACCAGATTGGTACAAAAAGCTTAAACCCCACTTTACCTTTTCGCCACCATATTCAATAGTATTTTCTTTTTTTGCAGAAAAATCTGATCTTCTCTATACCTGCAAGTTCACACCCATTCCATTACCTCGTCGGCATGTGGAATATTTGAAGTTTGGGTTTTCTTAGTTAATGGTTATCTGTCATTCATGAGAAAATATTTGTGAAAGTAATACGCTTTTGTGGGTGTAAGAGCGGAAGCGGGGAAGGAAGAAATTTTCTCTTTTTATCGGGTTAATATTCTTGGGTGGTGGTTTTTTTCTTTTTTCCTTTTTTTCGATCAGCAATGTTGGGTTCAAGTGCTTCGCTTTTCACAAGCATATATTCCCTCACTCTGTGCATTGCTAACTAAATCTCTATTTGCTCGTTTTCTGCATTGACGTGATTTGATATGTTCGAGGATTCTTTGCTCATAAAGAGTTCCTGCCTTTTCGCCCCACTTATTTTTCTCTCTCCCCTCTTTTTTGGGTGCCCTTCACTTTCCATGAGCTCTATAGGAAGCTTCAAGTGTGTAACGGGTGTAAGCAGCAATAGCTGATGCGGATCCGTTTGTTCTTTTTCGTTTTCACCCTCCCATAGGGGTATAAGTAGAGATGGCCAATGTTGATTTTGTTCATTGCAGGAGCTCATCTTAACTATACGTGGCCTGCACTGTGCAAATATTTGGGTGTGAAGAATGAGCTACGGTACCTCCGATATAGGTTCTGGTTAGTTTTTGTCCCTGCCCATGTCTCTGTTTTCTTTGTATGTATGAAGCTTAAATGTCGGTTAACAGAGTAATGCTGTTGGTTCTAGCTAGTTAATTCATCTTTAAGCAGTCAGGTTCTCGTAATGGCTTTGTTTCTCCAATGTTTCAGGTAGTGGGAACTGCTACCAGGACTTTCGAGTTTGGAAGGACTATGTGGTCAGGCCCAAAGGGATGCACCAGGTCACTATAGTTTGGCTGCATGGGCCTCGGGGATAAGGGTTCAAGGTATGAATGATAGTTCTCTACCGTATGTATCTTTTCCGAAAGTGGCAATTTTGCAGTGAGGGTTTTAAGATGTGTTTCTTCTCTTTTACTAGTTCCCATTTTGAACCTCTTTTTTTTTTTTTTTTTTGATCTTTTTGCAAAGGAATCTCTATAGTGTTCCATGAGTTGGTGAATTAGTGGATTTCAAAGTCGTCCTGGTAATTGAGTTGTAGCTTGGTATCTCAATGTGACGATGTGGTATAACTATCATGCTTTTGCTCATTAAATACGCTACCGTGAACGTGCCATTGGATCTAAGAATTACGAATTTGAAGTTTAATTTGAGTTTTAATGAAGGCATCGCTATATTTAATAGTATTGGTTTTTTATGCCATAAGCTTTGGTACATACTGTTGGTGTTTGTCTTCGGCTGCTTGCGTGTGACGGGGTATTTGCTGTCTTTAGGGTCGGTTCCAGTTCTCAGGTACTTTTCTTTGGCATACGATCCTTTCTTGTGTATATTAGTGAATAGTGCCAACTTAGCTTTAGTACCCTTTAAAGAAAGCAAATAGGAGTCAAGAGAACTGTCATATGTCTTGTCTAGATTCGTGCATGAGCAGGCTTTGATCGTTAACTTAGTATTACTCTGCAATCGCGTCTTCCGTCTTCGGAAGGTTTCTTCTTCTTCATTCTGATTTGGGAGTGGCGAATAGCGTATGCTTGCCAATATAATAAGTAAAGGTTCCTATTTGTCTGGACTTTTGCTATCGCGTCCTTCGGGTTCTCTTTTTTGTCGATTTTCGAAGCTATTTTGTCGGGAGAGACTTTTTGGTTAGTCGGACTATTCTTGGGTTAAGTACTTGCGTCGGTATGAGATTGGGGCTTGACAGTCTTTTGCAGTCGGCACTTGGTTGTGGGTGCGCTTTTTAGATACTTGGCAAACATAAATAAGGTTGTGAGTTGTGTCGACGTCATTGCGTGGTCGGAGTATTATGTATGAGAATAGTGTTCTTGAGTATAGTAGATGCTGCGAATGTCTCGCTGAAAGAGTATACAACGACTTCATTCGTGTTGATTTTGATCTGAGAGAGTCTTATATGTGGATGCGTTGCAGTGGGTTTGTAAAATTTTTGCGTCAACTGGGTAGTAGTGGTTTGCCATTGGACACTGGTTGGTTTTGTTTCTTCTCTTGTTTTTGTTTTTGGGGTTTGTGTTCTGTCTCTTAAGGTTAAGTTGATAAGGTCTTATTTTGAAGTATTGCATATATTTACGTTGGTCTCTTGTGTGTACACCTCTCTCAAGCACTTTCATGGAGTCTTGGCAGGCACCCTACTACAACTTCTCATCTTTCCTTTCATGTTCCTTGCAATTCAATATAAATCAGCCTGATATTTTGTGAGCCCAAAGTATCATTTAACGCCGAGTTGCAAGATGGATCGTTTGACTCAATCAGTGGGACGAGAGCGGTGAGGACATTAGTTCTATTTCTTTGAGCTTTATGGTCTTAGTCCTTGTCCAAAGTCGATTTGATAACTCTTCCATATACTCCATATGTATTACGGAGACAATGTAGTTGTTTGTATCATTCTTCATAATTGTTGTAATCCAGTTGAGAGAGCTTACTTCAGCAGTTGTTGCAGATATAACGATATGCTACTTCAGCAGCCTAATACTTGTATTTCTTTTTGGAAGATTATAAATGGTTTGGCTTAAAGTATAAAAGATGGTGAGTAGTATGCCCCAACCTTTCTCCCCTTACTTAGTTTCGGCCTCAGTAAGAGATAATGCATGTTTGGTTGGGATTTCCTTGCCGAGCGTAGCTTGAACGATTTCTACTGGGGTTTCTTTAATAATTGTTGTTCGTGTCTATTCTTGTGTCCTGTTTTCTTTTTCTGACTCTGGCAGATCGATTTTAAACTCTCGAGTTACTCTTGTAATCTGCAAGCTTTTAAGATTCAATGGCTAGTGCACTACACAAAAACCGTCAATAATTAGTTACTAATCTAGTGAGGATTACTGGTAGTAATATATATCTTATGCAATGAATTTTAAATGTCTAGATATCGAGGTTTTTAAAATTATTTTCTCATTTTAAGGATAACCTGAAGTACACATAGTTTAATAAAAGTGCACTTTGGTGAGTTGGTACAATTTTTATTGGGTTGATTGTAGAAGGAGATCTTTTCAGTAGGATTGTCCCCGTGTATTTTGGTGGGATTTAGATGGCTTTCACGCATTTATGAGATTTTCTACGTTGCCAACTCGTATCTTTATGGTGGGACAGGGCCTGGGCGGCTGATAAGTAGTTGAAGTTTTCCACACTTTTGAGTCTCAAAGCTCGATGATTATGTTGCGGAACAGGTCTTTGCTAATTGAACTCCTTTACTTTATCAATTGCAAAATATTGACGTATTACCCACGTTCGCTAGATGAAGTATTATAATATAAAGATGACAATTAACGCTAGTGGTTAGTGTAGAGGGCGTTGCTGGTTTTTCATAGTTGCAATCCTATGGTCTGTCTCTTTAATGCAAAACGAATAAACAGCAGCCTGAGTTGATAGCGTCATTATTGGTTTGAAAAGAACACTGACAATATGTCACTATGAGCTCTTTGTGTCCAATAATCCCTTTTGCGTGAGAAAACAAATGTAATTCGTAATTTGCTTAGTTTTGGAACTCATTGAGTAAGCATAGTTCGGTCATGTAAGGACATCATTTTAAAAATACTATGATTGTAGTCCTTTTAGGCACTAACTTGTGACTAATAGGAAGTATTGTCAATAACTTAAAAAATTTCTACACTGGCAAGAGTTGTTTGGGAGTTAGATTGATACAGATACGGCTCTGAAAATTGGGAAGAATGGCGTAATTGGTTGTTCTGTCTTACGTTGACACAGAGAGTATTGAGGTGCCCTTTGTCTCTCCTTACTCTGAAGATCTAGTACTAGGGCATTAATAATGCTTCACAAGAACAATAGTGCTGCTACAGTCTTATGTCATATTTTTATTTAGTTGGTTATCTGATCTATCTTTCTTTATATTTTTATTTCTTTACGTCTTTTTTGATATTCCTTTTCTCTTTATCTGATGCTTTCAAGCAGTGGATATGTAGATACACGATGGTTAGATCAAGATAGTAAAGGAGCCAGCTCTTCGAATATGCTCAAAGTAAAATCTCTTGGTGTATTTATTACGACACATGTTAAGGGGTACAGAAACTATGGCACCATATCGAACTAGGACAAAGAGAGAAAAACATTAACACAGACGACTAAGAAAATATATACGATCTGATGGGCCTTTCATATTCGTACGTGCAACTGTCAGCACATTCAGAAAGATGAGGCTTCGTATGCTAGAAATGTGACTAATTTTGCACGAAGGAAGGATGGTGGTTATATTTAGTAATATAAATGCCAATCTAGGATTTGAACAGGAATTGGCGAAGATCTTGTTGACCTTTTGACATTTGCGAAGGACTGCGCGAGATGTGGAGGAGAGGCGAGAGCGGGGCAAAGTTAGACTTAAACACTCCTAAAGGAAGGTAGTATAGATAAAGTTTGGATTATTGAAGATTTTAAGTCAGCTTGTAGATTCGTGCAACCTCTTGGAGATGTACTTTAGTTATGCCATCTATCCTAGGTGCATGTTAAATTGATCTTATGCGATTTTTTAGTGGGTACTATGAGGCTAATTGCATCGATTCTTACACAAGCTAGAATCTATGCTATTTACTCTATAGCTTCAGTGAAGAAATGGAGGTTGTTGGGCAGGTGATCTTAAAAGTATGGTAGTGCACATCAGCGCCCCTCTATTCATGCATGTGAACTCATGGGAGGAGAGCGAGGAGAGAGTGGCAAAAATACTAATCAGAGGGGAGGCACCCTGCCTTCGACACTCGATTATAAACTCAGTTAAAAGTTGGCTAACACTCAACCAAATCTACATTACGAATTTATAGAGAGAGGGTGTATTCTTTGCTACTGGGGATGAGCGTCTTAGTCGAGTTGACTTCGCCATTCCATGCTAAGGTTTGGCTTCTTGTATATAAATGTTATGTAGAAGTACAGACCAACTTGCTCATTACAACATATGCTAATGATAACACACCTGGACGTCTGGATAAACAAACTGTGAGTTATTTATTTTTCCATATTCTCTTCATTGTGCAGTTCCTGAGAAGTATAAGTTGGGAGAGCGTAGTACTTCTGCTGAGGTGGTTCCTGTAAGCACTAGTTCGAGATTCTGCGTGAGGAAGGGGTCCACACTGAGGCTACAAGGCGATGCATAAAGGCATTATCATGAACCAAAATTTGCCGTGTAGAAGGAAGAATAGCTTCAACATTTTTTCTCTCGTTACATATGGGACCATAAGTTCTTATTAGAGTGGATGCATTTCCTGAGTCAGTAAATTATTATTTGTGAATGTTTAGAGTTTTCGAGAACTAATTTCTAACACTGTGAATGATACATAACCTGAGCCGTGTAGTCTGTTGAGTTTAGTTATTGATGACTTTCTTGTAGCGCCACCGGAAGAAGCCGTCATCGATAATTGTGATGTTCTATTTTAGTGCATGATCCATACAAAATGCAATCTGAGATATAGCTCACATACTATGAGACCTAATTTCTTGGGTTGGTGTTTAACACCTTTTAGATTCTAGTTTATTTGTTCAGATTATCCTCATTTGTCAATTCACGTGAATTTTGGTGATACTTGATATAATAGTTAGCTTCTAATGATTATATGTAAATCTAGTGTCAAACAGTTTTCACTAATCAACTGTTGTAATTAGATAGAAGAACTATTTTGTTTGGATAGAGCGGGCGGGGGGGCATGGATGGTATTTTAGGGCAGGGTGAAATATAGGTTTGGGGGGGCGAGGAGAGAGAGTTGAATACACATGTACAGTGCTCTCCTCTCAGGCATTCATCTCTCTCACTAGAGTGTTACTTCAGTGGAAATTCAATGTTAAAACGACGCATGCTTAGTGACACAAAGAGACACAGGCAAGCATAGGGTTAATGTTTTATTACATCATGTTGGACTAGATGGCACAAGATGAGAATGCATCATAGTTGTACGAATCATTGTCATCAAAGCTCTCTGCTCAACTTGCTCGGTCCAATTTATTGTTCTGCTCGTCTTGCGGTCATATAATACCTTCAAGCTTATAGTTCCCTCTTTTCCTTGGTACGGATGGTAAGGTAATTGTTTTTAATGTGAGGTTTACCTTTGGCTTGAGGGCTATACCTTGGGCATTAGTAAATATCCATGGGTACGCTTCATCGAATTTACGTTTGTGAGAGCTAAATATGTTACTTACTTCAATAGACTGAAAAGATCTTCATTCCATATCAAAACATTTCTTCTCACAGATGACATTGGTCGGTAAACCATTATTGGTGTTATTTTTGTATAAATTCAAAGACGGTTAATCAAGAGATAGATTAACAATCACAAAAACATTAGAGTGTAAAATTTATATATGAGTGGTATAGGGTGATTGATTTTGGTGGACACTGATGAATTTCATGGAAATAGATCATCTGGACAGCTCTTAAGGCCATTCATGGACTGGACTTTACTTCAAAATTTAACGTATCTATGGAAGGGGTACGTATTGTACTACTTGCGGAAACCTCTTCTGGAAGGTCTATCGTATGGGTTGGATCTTTAGATGTCTTCCTCGAAGCGGATTAGATGTGCTTCGATAAGTGTAGTATTGTTGCTTTGTATGCAGTTAGGAGATCCAAACTATTAGGATAGTACGCCCATAGACGGAGGGATAATTGGGAATGAATTGGTCTGAACTGTAGATACTATTAGGGCTTGGAGGGCTTCCTCAACTCTGATTCATCTGCTGGAGAGACTATTGTGAGACTTACCGGGAAAGCTATTGTTAAAATCAAGGGTTCGATAAGTTGTTACAGTTCTTAAGAATTAGCGCATCGTGGTTGAGGTATCGTCCTGTTGTGATATAATGAGTTGCGTTGTCGTTGGAGTTTGCTAATCACTTCCTTTTAATATGGAATAACTTATCTCCGGCGCGCACAGCCTCTCTGTAGTGTATGTTATTTCACTCAGACAATACAAGGCAAATTTGTGTTGTTTTGGTTTGTGTGTTCTCCATCTTTCTCTATTTCTTTGTTTGGTTTTATACACATCGATTCTTAATTTGGTGGAGTTTGGGGATTCACTAACATTCCATTAGTGAGTTGAAATCACAAGATAGGGTGGGGATGGGAGGGAAGATAACTCACTAGTGCTACTTCTTGACGTATTGAGCTTGATGTTTGGTATGTTTGTGTTTTCGAAGTTTAGTTTTTTTTCTCGACAATGGAATTTGAAATTGGTTGTTATGGGAAGCGAGAAGGGGTGGGAGACAGTTCGCACTCTATGGGCATAAAGCTCGTTTTTGAGGAGGAATTTAGTTATGAATAGGGAGAACTAATTCGCTAAGAAATTATGGGTTTGTTAATGGCCACCCGTCTGAGCGTCTGGAGCTCGAGAGCTGAGTTATATTGCTCCGGCTTTTGGAGGAAGTTTTGTGACTATTTGGTAAAGAGAGGCCATGTACAAGTTCTTGCTGCGTGCAGATGAACAACATCAGGTTACCCAAGGGGTAGAAGTAAATTTTTTGAAGAAAGTACATTTTAAATCCTATAACTACTCATTTTTTGCAACTTAGTATAGTATTTTGTAGGTGTCCATTTTTTTATTAACTCACTATTAATAGTAAAATTATAACATGTAGTGTAAAGTATAAATATATTAGTAGTTTCGGGTGTAATCTGTCAAGTTTGATAGTTTTGGGATGATAAAAATTGTGAGATGATGAGATGCAGATAGAGCGTGTAATGTTTTCAAAGTTTTTTTAGTTGTCAAGTCAAATTAGCTGCGCATAATGTGCCCTGTGGGCTGGACCATTAGGTTGAAAGGGCCTATTTTAGGTGGGATGCCTTTAGGCTACTCATTAAACCTCCCTTTTCGTTCCAACAACATTTCGGATTAAGGCTGACCAAACTTTCTCTCGCGTCCGGCCCTAAAGACCATCGGTTGAGAGTCCCGGATGGCGAATTGTATGCGCACATTGTTGCGAGTTTGTATAGATTATTTAAGCCTGGGAAATATTTCAGCTGACATTGTAAACTGTGATCTTTTCAAGTAATGGATAGATTGTTTAGAAGGGAAAAAAAAATACCATTTTGTGGATGGATTGTTTTGTTTTATTATTTTGGGGATAAATGGTGTTCGAGTAATGGATATACATTGCAGGATCGGAATTTTTGATTTTGAAAATTGAACCATGGGAGTTTGAAAAGTTTGGAATTGGCTATTATCAAGTTTCTACCTGGACCACAAGAATTTAATTTACTTAAAATTACACGATTTTGTGGATCATAGATATGTATCAAAATCGTACTTGAACAAATCCTGTCATCATGAAGATCACAATCTGCACAAATCTAGCTTGATGTTCATCTAATTACATACCATACTTGTATTTTTCTTTGGGTCAAGTTTCTCCGAAGTTCAGTAATACGTTGTAGTAAAACATTATTATGAACACCAGAGCTGCAGAGCATGAGAAAAAAGATCACAAAAAGCAAGCGTACTAGCAGAGCATGAGGGACCAGAAAGATGTCTATACATGGGGCCGTGAAACAGGGAATTTATTCTTGTCCGGTGAGATAGGGACATCAATGATAAAGTTTGTTCCACAAAACATGAAGAATCTAATCTAAGTGAGCAACCATGTAAAACATTTGCTCGAACAAAGAAGAGCTAAAAACTAGAAACAAGTAATGAAACCCGAAAAAGAAGCGTAGAAGAAAGGAAAAAGAAACACAGAAAAAATACTAGTGACTGTAGCAGCAACTTTGCCCACTAATTCTCAAACACATGCCGTCACTTGTGTACCTGTCTACAGGACCAAGGGGGTGTGCTGAAACAAGAAAATGACAAATATTAGTATACGGACGAGTAATACAACTAAAACCATATTGGAAATGGCAATTGGAAAAATGAGAACCCACCTAAATCTCCAGATATATCCATCATTTGCTGCTATTACCATTTTCAAATTTGCTAGCACTGTTATCGGTACTGCCTTTGGAATCAATGCAAGGCCCAAGAGGTGGGAAAAGAGGGACAGAGGGCAGACTGATCTGGCGGGCACTTCTCAAGGGCCCTGAAGAGCTTGACCCAAGCTCGTGCATATGGCTCTCCGGAGGAGAAACTCGATGATTTTGATTTGGGGAACTTACTTTGACATTCTCGGTTGATGTAGTACTATCCTTCAGCATCTTGGGAGTGTCATCTTCCAATGTGTGATAAAGCCGATAGTCAGGGTTAAACGACTGTAGCGACTCGGTCCCAAGAATCTCATTTAACTCAGTCGTGGGAGTAATTAGTGAAATGCGCCACTGGGGGGAAACACCAGACGAGACATTGCCAGTTCCAGGGGTAAGGTGAATTTGTGAATATGTCAAATCCCTTGTTCTGGATGAAGTTGAAGGAGTCATGGACATCAATGGCGAATCTGATAGAGGAGTTAGATGGCGTTGATTTACAAGTGTATCCCATCTTGGTGGGAATTGGTGCGCCATTCCGGGGTTATTGTCATCCAGTGGCCAATTATAAGAACCTACGTTTAGTTCTTCATTATTTGTTTGCAGAAGCATGTGTGTAGAATCCACATTAGATGCTAAGATGGCAAGCTCTTGGAGGTAACCACTTGAAACAAGCTGGAACGGTAGTTCAACCATCCTATGACTGCAAGATTAGTAGAAAAAATAAGAATCAGCAAACTAATTCAAAATTAGATGCAGGACCCTGGAACTTTATGTGTTTATTCTTGCTAAGCTAAAAGGTAAGATGTCTATCATCGGAGGTATCTTACTTTGTGCTATCATCGGGATTGTGTGAATGGCACGACCCGGGATAAAATGTTCTTTCATCAGCTCTGTCACTAACCATTTCTTTGTCCACGCCATGCTTAGTAGCATCATATTCTGGTGAGCCAACAACAAAAATTTATTATAAGTACAAACTAGTGCAACTAATTTCACATCATTTACTTTGGGCATGCAAACATGTTACCTGTGTATTATGATGCACAATAAGGCAAACTTGATTATGATGACACTGCTGTAATAATTTCTAACTAATCATATTAAAGACAATTTCTTATGATTGCTCGTACCTTCATTCTTGTCATAGACATTTTTACATCCATCACATCGGCATCCAGTGGAGCATGGTACATTAGCCTTTTGAAGAAGAAGCACATTAATGTTCCATTAGACTGATTGGAAGTAAAAAAAAAAAATAGTAACACGCATGCTGGGATATTAAGTAGTAAAAAATAATAAAGACCTGAAAGCATTCACAGTATTTCTTCAAACACATTGACTTTTTGCAATTGCAGCCTATCTTGTGCCTTCCTGAGGATGGTGTCGCACAAGTTCCCCCTTCCTATGTCCGGAAAAATTCAATACATCAAATTACTAATTTCAAGACTGCAAATAAAATTCAACTGGCCGGAAGGATCTCATACCGAATTGATAAACTGATTGTTATGTTGCTCAATCTTGGAAGCAAATGCAATGGGGTTGCGGGATTCAATCACTTGTCGTGTTTTAATAACTGTATCTTCGTAGTCAGCTTTGTTATGGCACTCTTGGCAAGCACAAAATTCAGCACAGTACTTTCCAGCAGAAAAACATTGGCAATAACTGTTAAAGAAAAAAAAAATCATCATATATGATGTCAAAATTTGAAAACATAAAATTTTTTTTTATGTATATAATTTACTTACAGTTTCAAGCATTTGGTCTTCTTACAGTTGCAATGCTTGGCACCATTCAGACTCAAAGTTGTCTTCCTGAAGAATCGTACATAATTAGTAATTGACTCAGCAGTTACACAAAAAGAGTTGGAATATGAGGGTTTTAAGAAAATGATGGTTCACCTTTTCTTCTTGGGGCTAGATTGACTGTACTCAAGACCGTCTACAAGGTCAGAACTAAATTTCCTCTTATCAATTGGAGTTTCTTGACGCTCCATAGAGTTCAACATATTTAGAGATTCTGTAGATTGAGGAGGCTTAGAAGAGGAAGAACTTTCAGCGATTGAAAGCTTACTCCTTACCGAATCCGTCCCAACTGCATACGGTAATACTGGTAAACTCTTCATGTTCTCCAGTGGATTACAGCTCAGTAAAGATGCAGATTTCATCCTGTGTAGACCTCCTATATAAGCCTCTGCTTCTAGTTTTACGTTTGCAGTGGCTCCAGCTGCTCTTGGCACATCATTCACAATGCTAGGCAAATGCAAGCCACTACCTGATGGCTTGGAACCTGACAAGGGAGAGTATCCACTATATCGAGGAGGAATAAGAGTAGTCTTGGATTTGTGAAATGTGACCAATTCTCTCGTTCTGGATGTTCCATCTAAATCTGTATCCAACACTGCACCTGTCAACTGAAAAAACAAAAAACAACCTCAACGACCAAAAAGCTGCTTCTTTTGCTGGTAATGATGGCTTTATATTAAGACCTAAAAAAACACCCTCACGAGTGAGAAATTTTTAATAAAATTTAGTCGCCGTCTTTATTAAAAAAAACAAACTTCATTTTTAATGAATTATGCCTACAGCAAGTACTTTCCGATGATTGTACAATGCAATAAAAAGAAAAGGAACGTACAACTTGTGGAGGACATTTCGCTAGTTATGAGCTCACTTGCACGCCCTTTGGTAACTCAGAGGTCAAGAGATGTTCCTAGAAGTAAAGCCAGATTGTACTTAAGCATTAATTGCCTGAATCGGATGTTCAACTTCAGTAGCACTTTCTTGAAAAGGGCAACACTGTCCTCTGAGGCCTGAGCCTAATGCACGGCAGATTGCCGCACAACTACTCAAGCAAAATCCAGGTACTGGCGCCTTCTGCCACAATCTATTAACACTTTTTTGCTCAATCATCACCTAGAGCCTTTTCATGAAGAATTAGGAGTACTCCTCGGTATCTGATTCAATAGATGATTTACCTCGCTTAGTCTATATATGAATTGCATGCCTTTTTATGATTTCTAAAGATGCTAATTGAACGTAAGGCCTAATTCACGTCCCCATTTGAGGTTCCTTTTGTATCTTTTGTAATGCTAGGACAGCTGAAGTTGGCACCCAGAAGACAGTAAAAATAGGTTAATTGTTAGGTCTAGGTTATGAAATTCAGATTATATTATCGAAATGCCCAAAGCTGGGAACGCTATGAAGGTGGTCAGCCCATAACCTATAACCTTTCACAGCCGAAGGCATGAAGTGATGAAATTAGCATGATACTTCAAAGATCGTGGTCCATTATGAATGGCATAAGATTTACGATTCGTCTGATACTCCAATAAGAAAGTACACTATAGCTCCTAAACTAACAGATACTGTAAATGTATAATAATATCCCACGAAGTATTGATGTAAATAGATGCAAATCTGAGATGAGCTAGATTATACCTCAGGATAATGCATGGTAAGGTTCTCAACAGGTTTATAATGTGGGATTGCTTCCACATTTTCGCCACTATCTTCAGGAACCTGAATCTGTGAAGGTTCGGACAGTAATTGAGAACTACAGTTTTGATCTTCCTGTTGGCCACCTCCTGCATGCTGCAATTTCAAAGCTCGTGAAAAATGGCAAAAAAAACGCGTACGTAGTGCAAAAAATCATGGCCATGAAACAGCGTGCTCTCTCTCTATCTCTCTCTCCATTAAACATTTTCAGGGTAAAATTCTACATTACACGAGCACATAAACCTTCAGATTCTGTCCCTTCATCCTTCCTCATGCCATTTTTATCTCCAAATTTGATGGATTTCTTTGTATCAATAAAGCAAAGTAGTAATGACAATACGCACATTCTTAATTTGTTTTGAAGATAGATTGGCTGAATCCGCAGAATTCACAGAATCCACTGCGAAGGGATCAACCAAGTATTGATCAACACACTCTGAGGAAAGGCGGGGTTGAGTTCTTGTATACTTATCCGTATAAGCATCGGTGCTCAACCTCCTGCATAACTGTGGAACAGTTTCAGATTCACCAGGACCACCTGCAGCATTCTTGTCTCTGCACATGCCATCATTAAGAGATATTTCTGTACTGTTTGGCCGAGGGTGTTGAGACCTGATAAGCATTATAATTATCATGTAATCGATCTACAAGCCCAACACAACAATATGAAACAATAATAATCGATAAAAGACTAAAAGAGTTCGATGCATCTAAGACCCATTCGGCAAACTTGTTGCGTATGGTGATGTGAATGCAAGAGGAGGAGAATTGAACACGGGTAGCTGATCTTGTGCTTCATTTGTAGCATTGCCAGGCATCATCGGTGGTAGACTGTCTAGATGAATATTATATATATTGGTTTCCTGAAATACAGGGAAACACTTATAAGTATGACTTTCAGAGATCGTATGGTTGTATGAAAAGCAAACTTATCTGCAGAAACAGTTAACGCCAATATGCTAGGGACCCGATATTCCATGTCCAAAAAATTGTTCCACAGACATGAGGTACGTAGCATAAACGTATGAATATTCTCCATTACTTTTCCTGTTCTTTGTTGCACAGGCTTTCCGCATGAGAAACAATCATAAGTAATCATAAATTCTTAGAATATGAAAACTTCAAAGAAATTGCAAAATGTGAAATTACTGGAACTCGGTAGCATAAGGAAGAATTGGAACCGTAGAGATTCACACCATTTTCTCTAAAAACAAACAATAAAGCTGATCAACTTGACTTCCGCATTCCTCAGCCAACAGGTGAAGACTTTTTACCCAAACACGTGAAGATTTTTTAATAAAATTCTGCCGTACCGCCGTACTTTCTTTGAAAAAAGAAGAAGAAGAAGCAAAAAACAAAAAACTTTTAACTTCTAGTTAGTGTTCCCCATGATCTCCCTTGGGTGTATTCAGGAGCTGATCCTCCTTACTCTGTAGTCGTTTTTGGTTGGCTCTTTCAACGAAGTACGGTTTAACCAAAGAAAAAAAAAACTTCTAGTTAGTTAACGTCCTAGAATTTCATCTAACTTATTTTGACAAACAAAACAAGCAAGCAACACGGGGAACCTTTGCAGGAGATATAACACGATAAAACACGCAGACATATGAGAGCTATTTGCAGGACTCTGAGGAACTCAACTAGTTCGTTGATATCAGGTTCTGGAGAAGAGGTAGCGATGGCGGTGGTGTTGACATTAGAGGTTTCAGGAGAATCCGAGATCAGAAACCACAATTGATCTGGGACTGAACGAAACTTACTCGACATTTTACCCCGACGCGACAGATCATAACCAAGTGTTTCTTGAGAAAGAGAGAGAGAGAGACGTTAGCTGAAAGGGCTGTTATTCAAAGAAACAAAGAGCGGCAATACGAATACCGCATACTCTGATCTGGGGCTGGGCGTGAAAGCTAGTTTCACTTAGTTTTTTCTGGTGATCGAATCTTAATTTGGTTGGGAGTCTCCAAATATCTGAACGTGAGAAAAATAAAATATTTTTAATAAATAATATTACAATGGTCGGGATATTACAGAGCCTAATTAAATTGTATCTGGTCTCAGCCTATTGACATACCGAGCCATGCATTGGCGGATACAGGGGCAGCGGGGCCACAAGCCTCCAGAAGTTCTTTTACAAAATAAAGGATTTTTCCTTAAAAAAAATTTCCAAAGTGTACCCCCTAATCCCTTTCCTTGTGCCTCCTGTTTTTTTAATAAATACAAAAATTAAATTTATTATTATTTTAAATTAAAATTGAGAATCAAACGTTTGAAATTTGAAATACTTCACATCTCTACTAATCTACTCTCTGCACAAGGACTTTATATTTTCAAATAAACTTTTGAAATTTGAAGGAACTTTTATCGCAGATGCACAAGTCCCACAAGGCATGAATCTCTTTTCTAATGGTCTCTTATTTACTATTACTTAACGATTCAATTAAATAACTTAATACTTATTTTTATCTTTTTAGTTTCTCCTTTTGAACTGTTTTTTTTTTTGTAGTGATATATATATATATATATATATTATATATATATTTTTTTGCAATTAAATTTGAAAGATAGAATTCCTTACAAAATTGTTGCAATTTTTAGACATAAATGTAGATAGAAGAAGTTGTTATAAAATATTTTATTGTTATACAATTCATATATGAAATTATATACTTTTAATTTAATAATATTAAACTAGAATAAGTTACAACAATTCATATATGAAATTAATTTTTTTTATTTAATTTAATATAATAATATTGAATTAGTAGAGATTATAGACAGGGAAGTGAAGGAAATCACCTTTTTATGTAATTGGAAAAATTTTAAATTATGAATAGCCAGAGCCAGAGGAGGTGCGATCTTCTACATATTTTTATTGTTCTATCCACTGGGTCAATGTAAATTTGGTCTTCATATTTCTAATCCTTTTATCCATTGGGCCTAGCGCAGTCCAAGAGCAACCAATTTGGGCTCCCATCAAATCTCAAAGAACGAGAAAGTCCAACAACTTTTTCTCATCTTGGGCCTTGGCTGGCTGTCGGCCCGCTGGCATTTAAACAGAAAAACAAGACGAAAAACCTTGTTTATTTTCACTGGTGACAAATGGGCCTATCCGAGTGTCGGCATTTCTCTAAGATATAAAAGTCCCGACGTTTGAAGTCGCTGGAGGAAATTGGAAACGAAGCTTCTGTTCTGCAGCACCATATAACAATGTTTTGAGGGTTTGGCTGGAAATCTGTGCAGAATCAAAGAGGTGGACATTTTGGGAGTCTCAGACTCTCAGAGCATAATAAAAAGATATTGGAGGTCTCAAAAGCAAAAGAAAAAGAAAACTTTTATCATTGTGCTGATGTTACACTCTTCTCTACACCTCACGTGCATGCAACTCGAGCACGAATTACGTGAAACGTCTAACTTTGATCACTCTCTAATTAGTTACATCTTAAAATGGTGATATATTTTATGTGTGTCGCATTTAAAAATGGAGGATTATAATGCATTTGAAAATAAGATAGATTTAAAAATAATAATTTTTTGAATAATTAACTATGAGCATTTGAAAAAGAGATATTTGAAAATAAGAATTTTGAATAACTATGATATATATTAGATTATCTGATCCATTTTGATAATCATTCAAAACAAATTGTTACAACTATACAGCTAATCTCACACGTTCAAATACTATCATATCCATAATGAACAAAAAAATTATCTTCATTTGAAAAAATTCAAACATCTGAATTATTTTTATTCATGCATGCAAATTCCCTAAAGATTAGGCGGCCTTCAATTAGAGTTAGAAAGGTACACTACCACTCTTGGAAAAATTGTATCTAGTGGTATGTACATGTAAGTTCGAATTTTATGGCTTGCGAGCAATCCTAAACATCAAGGATACTTGGGCTATGCAGTTCTCATATATAGAGCTAGGTTAGTTTAAGTCTAGTGCAACTTATTTTCTTCTTTATTATTTTTTAAAAAAAAAAGATTAGTTCTTCTTGTTAGATAATTTTTAGATATATTTACTTTCGAGTAATGGAATTATATATTATACGGCAATCTAGCTCTGTTTTGTGAGGTTGATGTGAAATGTCTAGCTGGGACTACTCTAGGACTTGCTTAACCTTTGTTTTCCTTGGCGACGGAGGTCTAAAGTTATTCTTTATGAATTTGGACAAGGAAGGGCAAGGAGGTCAAAACGCACATTATTCAAAGTATATTCGTAATTAACCGGTAGACAACGGTCATGTAAACAGAATTGTAAAGGTTGGGATGTTATACATGGATAGATCATAGATGTATATATTAAAATATAATTATTTCAAATTGTTCTGGACGTTATAAGTACTGGCCGGTAGAATTGTTTATCGATCTTATACTGGAGAAAGACTAAAAGGGAAAGTAAAGGCATATATATACGTTAGGCGTATTGGGTTCGGTCATGGTCATGCATGGAAGCATTTCCCAAAGCGAGAATCGAATCAGTACTCCAACCCTTTCTTTTTGCTTTTTCACAGTTCGCTACAGCCTTCTTTACCATTCCCCAAGAATAATGGTGGGTGTTCTTATAGTTTTTAAAACTTCTGCTTATTTTTTTCCTCTGTCACTCGCTCTCTTTCTCTCCCTCCTAGTCCTCTTGAGGGAAGCGGAAAAAGAAAATGACAGCAAAAAAGCCATAGCAGTAGTGAAGAGGAAAAAGGAAAAGAAAAGATGGTCAAAATTTGAAACCTCGAAGAATTCTCTTCCATCATGATCGACTTCGACTATCTTTATCGAAACTCTACCATCTTCGGCCTATCTTTGGTTTTGAAACCCTCCGTCCTTAAATTTTCCCTTCTCATCAAAATTTGCTCATAAAAGAGAACTCTTCTGGTTTAACATGTTTATTTCTGAAAAAGGACGTTGCAGCTTGAACTTATATATAATTGCCATGCAACTTTTTCCCCTGTAGTTTCGTCTACGTACGTCTTAGGCTACACATCATGGCCACATACCTGCCTCTAAATAATCGATTCTGACTAGCACGAGCCGTACTTACGTGACCTGACCTGATGATGAAAATATCTGTTATCTATACGTATATATCATGTACTAAATCTTTTCAAGTCTTGGATCGGTCGAAGTTTGTGGCATTTGCTTGATTGATTTAACGCAGATTAACCTATGCATAAGTTACCTTTAAGAACAAGGTAGCCAGGAGCTGTCTCTTACCAAGTGGGTACGTGGTTGTTTTCAGAATCGGAGCCAGGCACATTTTTCTCTGGACCCTTCTAATTAGTTTATGATCATTGCTGGAAATTTTGAATCGAATTTCCGCAACTTTATGCAATTTTATCATGAATGAATTAATTAATTAATTAGATCGTGAAAGATTTCTAAGTTCATGAAGAGGACTCATTTGTGTACAGAACCTGAACACGTACGGCCGGTTCATGCTTCAGAACACAAGTAGGACAGATCACTTGATTAGTGCTTCGGTGTTCGATATTAACTTATAAGGATGCACGGTGGCCATGCACTGAAAACGTATATGACTGAAGAAGAACTTTTATAGTATGCACAGTAGCACTGTCATTGGAAGTAAAACCCTTTTGACTTCTCCCTTAATTTGGGTTCCAAGTACATAACAGGAATATTCAAAATGGAAAAGCAACGACCATTTTCTCTTGCATAGTGACCGTTTCTTTGAGAGTTCTCAAGTATATAATTGAAAGGAGACATGATCTCTTCTGGATTATGTATGTTGGGGTAAGAATAAGGGAAAGGGGTCCTTCCCTCTTTAAGGTTTTTTTGTCATGTGCGAGGAATATTCATTTTGTCTGCTCAGACAGTGGTTCTTGTTCGTCCTTATCTAATCTCGACTCAACAAGAAAGCACCTTAGGCCACATGGTGTTTGAGAGGACCATGCTTTCTTTGCCAACATGGCTAATGGGTCCTAAATGCAATAGTCAAAAGTATTTTAAAGGTTTCATGAATTAATGCTAGGTCGAAAAGATACTGAGGGGTTAGACATGTGTTTATTAGAGGTCACAATATGTAAAATATATATGCTATCTAATTCGCTTTTTGTGGAACAAGGAAGAGATCAGCTTGGCAAAGTTGAACACAATAAGCTAGACTTTCCTTAATATATGTTCTGATCTAAATGGCCTGAATTATTAATTAAACATTCATGCGCACTTTCTCTTGAAGCAGTAGGAAGATGCGTAGTCTTACGATCGATAATCTATATATGGCTTTTGATTTCCCGGATCATAGAGAAACAATATTTTGTCCAAGGAACTACGGGCTTTGATATTTTTACAAAGAATGAATTGTTATTATCTTATGCAAATATTGGATCATGCCACGTTGGTTTTATAAGCTCAACAAATTTTGAGAGTGATCATGTCTTCGAATGTTTTAAACTATCATGCACGAACAGAAAAGAAAAATCAAAACCGCTATCATTAAAACCGACACTGCACATGACCAATTTTTGCTATGATCCAAAGGTGGTGGCCAAATTTTAGAAACAGGCACATTTCTTGACAGCGACAGTTATTGTCATAACCTCCACCGCCACTGCCGCCGCCACCACCACCACCACTGGACTTTCACAACTCTAGCCTAACTCCAAAAACCCTAAAAGACTCTATACTTAAAGCTTTACCAAAAAAATTTAATAGCTAGTTTCCTTTTCTTTTGCCGCTAGAATCCCATTTCGAATTTTCTTTTATTTCTTTTCCTGGAGTTTAGATTTTTGTGATTGCATTGTTCAAGGAAGCAAAGTGACGCGAATAAGAAAAAGAACAACCTAACCCTCCACTGGCAGCCTCAATCTGCCCGCTTCCCGAGGTCCTAAGGAAGTATATAAACCCACTCCCACCCTCTCATTCGACAATCACAAATCCCTCATATACGATCTCTGCCTTCAACTTCGAGCAATTTAACCACAATCTTCTAACTTTGTTTTCTCAGGGACGTGAGTCCTCAGGTATCCGCAAATGTGTGTGTGTTTTCATACAACATCTTATAGCTAGGCTGCTGATAATTTTCGGCTCTCCTTGGTAGATTGTACGGTTCGCTTCAAGCTCAATGTCCATTACACAACCCAAGTTTAAGAACTTTCTTTCTTTTGCTGGGCTAGCTTTTGAGTTCTTATAACCTAGATTTTATCATCTCATACTGTCCAGTGTATTCATGACGAATTTCACACACTTCAATAGTACAGTGTAATTAATGTTAGTTTGGAGATCATGTACTCTCTCTTATAAAGAAGCTGGTGTCTTTCTTCGTTATGTAATGGACTAATGATGTAACCTCTCTCTCTTCCCTCGATCGTCTGGATTTTAGATAAGGGAAATGAGCAGGCCAGGAGATTGGAATTGCAGGTCTTGCAACCACCTCAACTTTCAAAGGAGGGACTCATGCCAGCGGTGTGGGGAGCTAAAACCAGCCGAGAGAGGTGACTATGGAAGTTTCGGAGGAAGAGGTGGCTCACCGTTCGGGTTCAGTACTGGCCCGGATGTTCGCCCCGGCGACTGGTACTGCAGCGTTGGGAACTGCGGGGCCCATAACTTCGCTAGCCGCTCAAGCTGCTTCAAGTGCGGTGCCTCCAAGGATGAATCTTCTGGTGGGGGACATGAAGGTCATGACAAGCCTAGAATGAGAGGTTTCGGGTTCGGCAGTGGCAGTGGCAGCTCTTCCAGCCGCTCTGGCTGGAAATCTGGTGACTGGATTTGCACCAGGTGAACTCTATCTCTACATTCTATAATTAATTAGCCAGTCACATATATTAGTACATATATACCCTTTCTAGGCTACGTCATGTACAAGTACAAATAATGAACCGCCCAACTTCATACGTTTAATTATGACCGTCGAAAGTGTCATTTGGTTCAAAAGTCATGATTAGTGGATGACTCCTTATTTTATACATCTGTAAATATTGTGTAACAGAATTTCTAAATTTCTCGGTGACTTTTTGAAATAAGTAGGTCGGGGTGCAACGAGCACAATTTTGCTAGCAGGATGGAATGTTTCCGATGCAATGCTCCGAGGGACTTAAGCGGCAAGTCTCCGTATTCATCCTAGACCTTCTGTTTTGGGTAAGGACGTTGTGACAACTTTTACCAGTACTGTACACACATTTTCTGCCGTTTAGTATAGTTTCCTTCAACCTAAAGATGGGGGAGAAGTTGGGTTAGGTGGGCTAAATTTCCCACTTAGCCGTTCTAGGTTTCATTTGATACTGATTAATTGTTATTCATGACTTCGATTATAGGCACTGCTGTCCAAGGAGAGAATCAAGAAAGATCATCCCTATGATATCGAAGTTACTCTCATTTTGGCCTACCTTTATTTTTGTTCTTTTCTTTTTTATATATTTATCTTCTTCTTCTGCTGTTAGGGATCTTTAGATGAACCAGGGTAATGAAGAGCTAAAGGATTCAGCAATATTCTACGAGCTTTCTTATATTTAGCATAGTCATGCAGTTCTGGTGTATCGATCTAATATCATGTTATGTCATTGTGTTTGAGAGGTTTAATTTCTTGCCTCGTTGTTTGATGCAAGTGATCCTCTACGCCTAGATAATTATTTTGAGAATGTTTGAGAATGTATTTCAAGACTCAAGAGATCGATGCTGTCTCTCTTTCTCTCTCTCTCTCTCTCTCTGGCTTTTACTGGGTTGGTCCATGGAATATTTGACTTGTAACTGGAAAATAAGCAAATCGCTTATCAGTACAAAGCTAGTAAAGGGCTGTTGGTGGACCACATTGGGATCTTTTTTATTAAACCCTATGCAGGGGAATTAAATCGTTGTCCTCAAAGAATATATTCGAGTGAGATGCCCTAGACAGAGGTTAAGATGACAAAGTACAGTCGATCGCAATCTTGATATGAGCGATTATAAGATGAGGATCAGTTGCAGACAAAAAAAAGAAAAAAAAAAAAACAATTGCTCAGTACATCTGTGATTCAGACTTCACCTTCAGTTTGCTTCCATTCAATCGTTTCATCCAAAAATATGAGAGTGGACTCTTGATCAACTTCTCGAAGCACTGCTGCAGTGCTGCTGGAATCGCGGTCATGATCTAATGGGTAGTAATGACTCGAAGAAAAGTAACTACACGTACAGCTGATAAACTTTTGCTTTCGAAGTGGTCTTTTAAATGTCTGCAGGTTCTGCCTTCTGTCCTACGTTTGGATACTAGCTAGCTATCAAAGAAATTGAGAATAATATCTCCTAAACAAAAGTCTGGAAAATTTAATCTGCTTAGGAAAAGTATATATAATATTACATGAAGAAGTACCCGAGGAAGAGCTATAACTTTAGCGTAGAATATTAGATTGCAGTGGTGTACTTCGTAGTGTACTCTTCTCCCTGTAGTTCCATTAATTTGCTCCTGGTCTGCTTGGTAAACACTTCGATTCAGCAGGCTGCTATAATTTGACTCTCTTTGCGCAGATTATATATATACTATCTTGGGTGCCAGTGGGCATAAGCAAAGTACTCTACGTAAATGCGAGCGTACGTATATAAGCTGATACGTTGGTCATTTTTATTTGTGGTTAATTAACCAATAGAATTTAACACAATTCCAGAAGTAAAAATATATTGTTTATTGAGCATTTTATGGTGATCAACTTCGCTCTCTAGACCGAACCACCTCCTCTCTAATTCAAATGTCTATATTTTTGCCTGTTGTAGGGTTTGATGTTTGATCCGTTTTAATTCCTCTTTTGTTGAGTAATTTTGAGGACGAGAAAAGGAGTTTTTTGAGAATGACAGTAAAAGGAGATAAGACCGGTAAACGAGATTTCAAGCCCACCTGAAAAAGAGTACTCTTAGCCTTCTCAAATTAAATAAGTTGTTTGCTCTCAAATGCGCCATAAAAGGTTAATTAATTCAAGTTGAATACTATGGAAAGGCGAAATGTCATGATTTGCTTCTGTACTTCGAGCCATGATGGAGATACTCGCGGGGGAAACCTAAAATTCATAAAAACAAAAAACATAATAATCTGTTTTTTCCTCGTAGATCTCTCGACATTAATGTTGGGTTATGCAATCCATCGTTATCTGTCATTTCCTGCAATCTAGAGAGGGATATTGTCAGGCCAATGACTTGTTTGCTAAATATCATGATCATGATTAAGAAAGGGGCCGGCGGGGGTTTAACTTTGACTGATTTTCTCAACTTCCAAACAAGAAGATATATTAATGTAGTTCATGAACATACTTTAAAGCAGGATGCGCATTGGATTCCAAAAGCTTTTTAAGCCAAAACCTTTCTTGTGTTCCCTCATTGACCTGAAAGGGGGAATGTTTAACTGGAAATTCCATTGGTCAAAAAGTAACCACACATTCATTAGTGTCTGCTACTACACTCCATTATTTAGCTTTTAGCAAGATTCTTTGCCTCACTTTAAGCTTAACTTTATGTTACTTCAGTTGCTTTGTTGGTGTTAGTGAAGGTAACTGGTAAGTACCTCACATGCAATCATATCACGTGGGTTCCTAGCTAGTTGCAGCTCATCATACAGGCCGTCCTAATTCGTGCCCTTGTCAGTACTGCATTGCTACAATAGCCCAAGGTTGGTCTTATCCTGTTCGCAATTTTTTAACGCCCGCATATGTATAATATAAATATAATCTGGATCCTGGTTCACATTCATAGCAGGACTTGACAATTTTTTTTTTTTTTTATCATGCACAAAATTTCCCATTGCTGAACATGCATGTAGGGTGGGAAAATGGAAAATGGCACTCGTTTTGTTTTTTTAAGCAAATAATGAAAATTTATATTTATCAAAAAGGATTAAAATACAACAGAGATTTTAATAGATGAACTGAATCCTTAATAGAAGCAGCGTCTCGGCGAGTATAGCCTTTTAACCTTACATAACACATTGGCCTAGATCAAACAGGACAGGAAACCAGAAAACAAAATACATCAAAGAAACAGAAATGAACAATCGAGGTGAAAAATTGGCACTAGTTGATTGCTCATGTATAGTTTTCGGTGCCGCTCAATCTAATAACAAAGACAAGACACGTGACAGAACACACTTGCCCTTGAAAGAACAACACGAACATCTTTAATCATGATTCCAAGTGTCAGTCGGGCCCCGAGAGCTATCAAAACCAGACAATTCAGTGGATTAAGTACGAGAGTTGAAAACTAATTAAACAACACTGTGATGGTCAATGGTAGCAAAAACAAGGGAGCTTTTTATCCAACTCGATGCACGATAAAAATGGCTTGAGCTTTTTAAAGTTCTTCCTTTTCTTTCTTTACAAAAGTTGGGCGTTTTTTTTACTTTCTGAAGTTTTTTTTTTTTACCGCTTCTTTTTGTGTGTATTCTAACGATATATCTA
>CM025856.1:29956112-30014820 GCA_003952965.2 Morella rubra
GTTTCTGAACGTCTATACAGGGGAAGATCATTTACTAAGTATGATTTTCAGAGATCGTATGGGGTGATGAAAAGCAACTTATCTGAGATAACATTCGATTAAGACCGTTGCGCCAATATGCTAGGGACCTATGAAAGTGAGTTCCATGTCCAAAAAATGGTTTCCACACGCATGAGGTAGCTTAGTCTAATAAAACGATGATGAAAACTTATTATTTGTCCTATCTATATTTTTCTCCTGCTGTACTTTTGGTTGGACAGTGGCTTAATTGCACTCCCGCTAAGATGATGAAACAATGCGTGTAGATAGTAAATTGCGCCAGAATTCTTAATATATAATTTTTAAAGGACGCAAAGAAATTGGCAAGATGTGAATATTACTATGACAGACTGGGGTAAACGAGCTAGCAAGATAAGAGTGAAAGAGATCTGCGAACCGTAGAATTTCACACATAATCTACGTCATATAAATTCAAGTCAGGACAGATATAGAGTGGTTCTAGGTGACGAGTTTGTATATGTGTCTCAGAAAGACCGGTGAGAAGATATATAAGACTTTTTATCAACAAGGACAAACACTGTAAAAGGATTTTTTAATAAATTCTGCCAAGGGTAATGTTAATAATGCCTGTTTATGCGTTGTCTAATTGGCGGGAATCTTCTCAAATTTTTGGAAAAAAGGCAAGAAGAAGAAAGCAAAAACAAAAAATTTTTTTAAACTTCTAGGTTAGTGGGTCCATGAAATGACTCTCCTTGGTTTTATCTGTTGAGGCTGGATGACAATCTGCGGGCTTTAAACTCAGTGGTAGTGAACTCTTTGCTTTTTAAAGTGCCGGATTTAAGTTGGGGTTGGCTTAGGGTCAAGCGAAATACGGGTCTAACCTAAAGGAAAAAAATAATAACTTCCTAGGGTTAGTGATAACTTGTAACGTGGGTCCGTACCGGATTCCAATCTAACTTATTTTGACAAACAAAACAAGCAAGCAACACGGGGAACCTTTGCAGGAGATATAACACGATAAAACACGCAGACATATGAGAGCTATTTGCAGGACTCTGAGGAACTCAACTAGTTCGTTGATATCAGGTTCTGGAGAAGAGGTAGCGATGGCGGTGGTGTTGACATTAGAGGTTTCAGGAGAATCCGAGATCAGAAACCACAATTGATCTGGGACTGAACGAAACTTACTCGACATTTTACCCCGACGCGACAGATCATAACCAAGTGTTTCTTGAGAAAGAGAGAGAGAGAGACGTTAGCTGAAAGGGCTGTTATTCAAAGAAACAAAGAGCGGCAATACGAATACCGCATACTCTGATCTGGGGCTGGGCGTGAAAGCTAGTTTCACTTAGTTTTTTCTGGTGATCGAATCTTAATTTGGTTGGGAGTCTCCAAATATCTGAACGTGAGAAAAATAAAATATTTTTAATAAATAATATTACAATGGTCGGGATATTACAGAGCCTAATTAAATTGTATCTGGTCTCAGCCTATTGACATACCGAGCCATGCATTGGCGGATACAGGGGCAGCGGGGCCACAAGCCTCCAGAAGTTCTTTTACAAAATAAAGGATTTTTCCTTAAAAAAAATTTCCAAAGTGTACCCCCTAATCCCTTTCCTTGTGCCTCCTGTTTTTTTAATAAATACAAAAATTAAATTTATTATTATTTTAAATTAAAATTGAGAATCAAACGTTTGAAATTTGAAATACTTCACATCTCTACTAATCTACTCTCTGCACAAGGACTTTATATTTTCAAATAAACTTTTGAAATTTGAAGGAACTTTTATCGCAGATGCACAAGTCCCACAAGGCATGAATCTCTTTTCTAATGGTCTCTTATTTACTATTACTTAACGATTCAATTAAATAACTTAATACTTATTTTTATCTTTTTAGTTTCTCCTTTTGAACTGTTTTTTTTTTTGTAGTGATATATATATATATATATTTTTTTTGCAATTAAATTTGAAAGATAGAATTCCTTACAAAATTGTTGCAATTTTTAGACATAAATGTAGATAGAAGAAGTTGTTATAAAATATTTTATTGTTATACAATTCATATATGAATTATATACTTTTAATTTAATAATATTAAACTAGAATAAGTTACAACAATTCATATATGAAATTAATTTTTTTTATTTAATTTAATATAATAATATTGAATTAGTAGAGATTATAGACAGGGAAGTGAAGGAAATCACCTTTTTATGTAATTGGAAAAATTTTAAATTATGAATAGCCAGAGCCAGAGGAGGTGCGATCTTCTACATATTTTTATTGTTCTATCCACTGGGTCAATGTAAATTTGGTCTTCATATTTCTAATCCTTTTATCCATTGGGCCTAGCGCAGTCCAAGAGCAACCAATTTGGGCTCCCATCAAATCTCAAAGAACGAGAAAGTCCAACAACTTTTTCTCATCTTGGGCCTTGGCTGGCTGTCGGCCCGCTGGCATTTAAACAGAAAAACAAGACGAAAAACCTTGTTTATTTTCACTGGTGACAAATGGGCCTATCCGAGTGTCGGCATTTCTCTAAGATATAAAAGTCCCGACGTTTGAAGTCGCTGGAGGAAATTGGAAACGAAGCTTCTGTTCTGCAGCACCATATAACAATGTTTTGAGGGTTTGGCTGGAAATCTGTGCAGAATCAAAGAGGTGGACATTTTGGGAGTCTCAGACTCTCAGAGCATAATAAAAAGATATTGGAGGTCTCAAAAGCAAAAGAAAAAGAAAACTTTTATCATTGTGCTGATGTTACACTCTTCTCTACACCTCACGTGCATGCAACTCGAGCACGAATTACGTGAAACGTCTAACTTTGATCACTCTCTAATTAGTTACATCTTAAAATGGTGATATATTTTATGTGTGTCGCATTTAAAAATGGAGGATTATAATGCATTTGAAAATAAGATAGATTTAAAAATAATAATTTTTTGAATAATTAACTATGAGCATTTGAAAAAGAGATATTTGAAAATAAGAATTTTGAATAACTATGATATATATTAGATTATCTGATCCATTTTGATAATCATTCAAAACAAATTGTTACAACTATACAGCTAATCTCACACGTTCAAATACTATCATATCCATAATGAACAAAAAAATTATCTTCATTTGAAAAAATTCAAACATCTGAATTATTTTTATTCATGCATGCAAATTCCCTAAAGATTAGGCGGCCTTCAATTAGAGTTAGAAAGGTACACTACCACTCTTGGAAAAATTGTATCTAGTGGTATGTACATGTAAGTTCGAATTTTATGGCTTGCGAGCAATCCTAAACATCAAGGATACTTGGGCTATGCAGTTCTCATATATAGAGCTAGGTTAGTTTAAGTCTAGTGCAACTTATTTTCTTCTTTATTATTTTTTAAAAAAAAAGATTAGTTCTTCTTGTTAGATAATTTTTAGATATATTTACTTTCGAGTAATGGAATTATATATTATACGGCAATCTAGCTCTGTTTTGTGAGGTTGATGTGAAATGTCTAGCTGGGACTACTCTAGGACTTGCTTAACCTTTGTTTTCCTTGGCGACGGAGGTCTAAAGTTATTCTTTATGAATTTGGACAAGGAAGGGCAAGGAGGTCAAAACGCACATTATTCAAAGTATATTCGTAATTAACCGGTAGACAACGGTCATGTAAACAGAATTGTAAAGGTTGGGATGTTATACATGGATAGATCATAGATGTATATATTAAAATATAATTATTTCAAATTGTTCTGGACGTTATAAGTACTGGCCGGTAGAATTGTTTATCGATCTTATACTGGAGAAAGACTAAAAGGGAAAGTAAAGGCATATATATACGTTAGGCGTATTGGGTTCGGTCATGGTCATGCATGGAAGCATTTCCCAAAGCGAGAATCGAATCAGTACTCCAACCCTTTCTTTTTGCTTTTTCACAGTTCGCTACAGCCTTCTTTACCATTCCCCAAGAATAATGGTGGGTGTTCTTATAGTTTTTAAAACTTCTGCTTATTTTTTTCCTCTGTCACTCGCTCTCTTTCTCTCCCTCCTAGTCCTCTTGAGGGAAGCGGAAAAAGAAAATGACAGCAAAAAAGCCATAGCAGTAGTGAAGAGGAAAAAGGAAAAGAAAAGATGGTCAAAATTTGAAACCTCGAAGAATTCTCTTCCATCATGATCGACTTCGACTATCTTTATCGAAACTCTACCATCTTCGGCCTATCTTTGGTTTTGAAACCCTCCGTCCTTAAATTTTCCCTTCTCATCAAAATTTGCTCATAAAAGAGAACTCTTCTGGTTTAACATGTTTATTTCTGAAAAAGGACGTTGCAGCTTGAACTTATATATAATTGCCATGCAACTTTTTCCCCTGTAGTTTCGTCTACGTACGTCTTAGGCTACACATCATGGCCACATACCTGCCTCTAAATAATCGATTCTGACTAGCACGAGCCGTACTTACGTGACCTGACCTGATGATGAAAATATCTGTTATCTATACGTATATATCATGTACTAAATCTTTTCAAGTCTTGGATCGGTCGAAGTTTGTGGCATTTGCTTGATTGATTTAACGCAGATTAACCTATGCATAAGTTACCTTTAAGAACAAGGTAGCCAGGAGCTGTCTCTTACCAAGTGGGTACGTGGTTGTTTTCAGAATCGGAGCCAGGCACATTTTTCTCTGGACCCTTCTAATTAGTTTATGATCATTGCTGGAAATTTTGAATCGAATTTCCGCAACTTTATGCAATTTTATCATGAATGAATTAATTAATTAATTAGATCGTGAAAGATTTCTAAGTTCATGAAGAGGACTCATTTGTGTACAGAACCTGAACACGTACGGCCGGTTCATGCTTCAGAACACAAGTAGGACAGATCACTTGATTAGTGCTTCGGTGTTCGATATTAACTTATAAGGATGCACGGTGGCCATGCACTGAAAACGTATATGACTGAAGAAGAACTTTTATAGTATGCACAGTAGCACTGTCATTGGAAGTAAAACCCTTTTGACTTCTCCCTTAATTTGGGTTCCAAGTACATAACAGGAATATTCAAAATGGAAAAGCAACGACCATTTTCTCTTGCATAGTGACCGTTTCTTTGAGAGTTCTCAAGTATATAATTGAAAGGAGACATGATCTCTTCTGGATTATGTATGTTGGGGTAAGAATAAGGGAAAGGGGTCCTTCCCTCTTTAAGGTTTTTTTGTCATGTGCGAGGAATATTCATTTTGTCTGCTCAGACAGTGGTTCTTGTTCGTCCTTATCTAATCTCGACTCAACAAGAAAGCACCTTAGGCCACATGGTGTTTGAGAGGACCATGCTTTCTTTGCCAACATGGCTAATGGGTCCTAAATGCAATAGTCAAAAGTATTTTAAAGGTTTCATGAATTAATGCTAGGTCGAAAAGATACTGAGGGGTTAGACATGTGTTTATTAGAGGTCACAATATGTAAAATATATATGCTATCTAATTCGCTTTTTGTGGAACAAGGAAGAGATCAGCTTGGCAAAGTTGAACACAATAAGCTAGACTTTCCTTAATATATGTTCTGATCTAAATGGCCTGAATTATTAATTAAACATTCATGCGCACTTTCTCTTGAAGCAGTAGGAAGATGCGTAGTCTTACGATCGATAATCTATATATGGCTTTTGATTTCCCGGATCATAGAGAAACAATATTTTGTCCAAGGAACTACGGGCTTTGATATTTTTACAAAGAATGAATTGTTATTATCTTATGCAAATATTGGATCATGCCACGTTGGTTTTATAAGCTCAACAAATTTTGAGAGTGATCATGTCTTCGAATGTTTTAAACTATCATGCACGAACAGAAAAGAAAAATCAAAACCGCTATCATTAAAACCGACACTGCACATGACCAATTTTTGCTATGATCCAAAGGTGGTGGCCAAATTTTAGAAACAGGCACATTTCTTGACAGCGACAGTTATTGTCATAACCTCCACCGCCACTGCCGCCGCCACCACCACCACCACTGGACTTTCACAACTCTAGCCTAACTCCAAAAACCCTAAAAGACTCTATACTTAAAGCTTTACCAAAAAAATTTAATAGCTAGTTTCCTTTTCTTTTGCCGCTAGAATCCCATTTCGAATTTTCTTTTATTTCTTTTCCTGGAGTTTAGATTTTTGTGATTGCATTGTTCAAGGAAGCAAAGTGACGCGAATAAGAAAAAGAACAACCTAACCCTCCACTGGCAGCCTCAATCTGCCCGCTTCCCGAGGTCCTAAGGAAGTATATAAACCCACTCCCACCCTCTCATTCGACAATCACAAATCCCTCATATACGATCTCTGCCTTCAACTTCGAGCAATTTAACCACAATCTTCTAACTTTGTTTTCTCAGGGACGTGAGTCCTCAGGTATCCGCAAATGTGTGTGTGTTTTCATACAACATCTTATAGCTAGGCTGCTGATAATTTTCGGCTCTCCTTGGTAGATTGTACGGTTCGCTTCAAGCTCAATGTCCATTACACAACCCAAGTTTAAGAACTTTCTTTCTTTTGCTGGGCTAGCTTTTGAGTTCTTATAACCTAGATTTTATCATCTCATACTGTCCAGTGTATTCATGACGAATTTCACACACTTCAATAGTACAGTGTAATTAATGTTAGTTTGGAGATCATGTACTCTCTCTTATAAAGAAGCTGGTGTCTTTCTTCGTTATGTAATGGACTAATGATGTAACCTCTCTCTCTTCCCTCGATCGTCTGGATTTTAGATAAGGGAAATGAGCAGGCCAGGAGATTGGAATTGCAGGTCTTGCAACCACCTCAACTTTCAAAGGAGGGACTCATGCCAGCGGTGTGGGGAGCTAAAACCAGCCGAGAGAGGTGACTATGGAAGTTTCGGAGGAAGAGGTGGCTCACCGTTCGGGTTCAGTACTGGCCCGGATGTTCGCCCCGGCGACTGGTACTGCAGCGTTGGGAACTGCGGGGCCCATAACTTCGCTAGCCGCTCAAGCTGCTTCAAGTGCGGTGCCTCCAAGGATGAATCTTCTGGTGGGGGACATGAAGGTCATGACAAGCCTAGAATGAGAGGTTTCGGGTTCGGCAGTGGCAGTGGCAGCTCTTCCAGCCGCTCTGGCTGGAAATCTGGTGACTGGATTTGCACCAGGTGAACTCTATCTCTACATTCTATAATTAATTAGCCAGTCACATATATTAGTACATATATACCCTTTCTAGGCTACGTCATGTACAAGTACAAATAATGAACCGCCCAACTTCATACGTTTAATTATGACCGTCGAAAGTGTCATTTGGTTCAAAAGTCATGATTAGTGGATGACTCCTTATTTTATACATCTGTAAATATTGTGTAACAGAATTTCTAAATTTCTCGGTGACTTTTTGAAATAAGTAGGTCGGGGTGCAACGAGCACAATTTTGCTAGCAGGATGGAATGTTTCCGATGCAATGCTCCGAGGGACTTAAGCGGCAAGTCTCCGTATTCATCCTAGACCTTCTGTTTTGGGTAAGGACGTTGTGACAACTTTTACCAGTACTGTACACACATTTTCTGCCGTTTAGTATAGTTTCCTTCAACCTAAAGATGGGGGAGAAGTTGGGTTAGGTGGGCTAAATTTCCCACTTAGCCGTTCTAGGTTTCATTTGATACTGATTAATTGTTATTCATGACTTCGATTATAGGCACTGCTGTCCAAGGAGAGAATCAAGAAAGATCATCCCTATGATATCGAAGTTACTCTCATTTTGGCCTACCTTTATTTTTGTTCTTTTCTTTTTTATATATTTATCTTCTTCTTCTGCTGTTAGGGATCTTTAGATGAACCAGGGTAATGAAGAGCTAAAGGATTCAGCAATATTCTACGAGCTTTCTTATATTTAGCATAGTCATGCAGTTCTGGTGTATCGATCTAATATCATGTTATGTCATTGTGTTTGAGAGGTTTAATTTCTTGCCTCGTTGTTTGATGCAAGTGATCCTCTACGCCTAGATAATTATTTTGAGAATGTTTGAGAATGTATTTCAAGACTCAAGAGATCGATGCTGTCTCTCTTTCTCTCTCTCTCTCTCTCTCGTGCTTTTACTGGGTGTGGTCCATGGAATATTTGACTTGTAACTGGAAAATAAGCAAATCGCTTATCAGTACAAAGCTAGTAAAGGGCTGTTGGTGGACCACATTGGGATCTTTTTTATTAAACCCTATGCAGGGGAATTAAATCGTTGTCCTCAAAGAATATATTCGAGTGAGATGCCCTAGACAGAGGTTAAGATGACAAAGTACAGTCGATCGCAATCTTGATATGAGCGATTATAAGATGAGGATCAGTTGCAGACAAAAAAGAAAAAGAAAAAAAAACAATTGCTCAGTACATCTGTGATTCAGACTTCACCTTCAGTTTGCTTCCATTCAATCGTTTCATCCAAAAATATGAGAGTGGACTCTTGATCAACTTCTCGAAGCACTGCTGCAGTGCTGCTGGAATCGCGGTCATGATCTAATGGGTAGTAATGACTCGAAGAAAAGTAACTACACGTACAGCTGATAAACTTTTGCTTTCGAAGTGGTCTTTTAAATGTCTGCAGGTTCTGCCTTCTGTCCTACGTTTGGATACTAGCTAGCTATCAAAGAAATTGAGAATAATATCTCCTAAACAAAAGTCTGGAAAATTTAATCTGCTTAGGAAAAGTATATATAATATTACATGAAGAAGTACCCGAGGAAGAGCTATAACTTTAGCGTAGAATATTAGATTGCAGTGGTGTACTTCGTAGTGTACTCTTCTCCCTGTAGTTCCATTAATTTGCTCCTGGTCTGCTTGGTAAACACTTCGATTCAGCAGGCTGCTATAATTTGACTCTCTTTGCGCAGATTATATATATACTATCTTGGGTGCCAGTGGGCATAAGCAAAGTACTCTACGTAAATGCGAGCGTACGTATATAAGCTGATACGTTGGTCATTTTTATTTGTGGTTAATTAACCAATAGAATTTAACACAATTCCAGAAGTAAAAATATATTGTTTATTGAGCATTTTATGGTGATCAACTTCGCTCTCTAGACCGAACCACCTCCTCTCTAATTCAAATGTCTATATTTTTGCCTGTTGTAGGGTTTGATGTTTGATCCGTTTTAATTCCTCTTTTGTTGAGTAATTTTGAGGACGAGAAAAGGAGTTTTTTGAGAATGACAGTAAAAGGAGATAAGACCGGTAAACGAGATTTCAAGCCCACCTGAAAAAGAGTACTCTTAGCCTTCTCAAATTAAATAAGTTGTTTGCTCTCAAATGCGCCATAAAAGGTTAATTAATTCAAGTTGAATACTATGGAAAGGCGAAATGTCATGATTTGCTTCTGTACTTCGAGCCATGATGGAGATACTCGCGGGGGAAACCTAAAATTCATAAAAACAAAAAACATAATAATCTGTTTTTTCCTCGTAGATCTCTCGACATTAATGTTGGGTTATGCAATCCATCGTTATCTGTCATTTCCTGCAATCTAGAGAGGGATATTGTCAGGCCAATGACTTGTTTGCTAAATATCATGATCATGATTAAGAAAGGGGCCGGCGGGGGTTTAACTTTGACTGATTTTCTCAACTTCCAAACAAGAAGATATATTAATGTAGTTCATGAACATACTTTAAAGCAGGATGCGCATTGGATTCCAAAAGCTTTTTAAGCCAAAACCTTTCTTGTGTTCCCTCATTGACCTGAAAGGGGGAATGTTTAACTGGAAATTCCATTGGTCAAAAAGTAACCACACATTCATTAGTGTCTGCTACTACACTCCATTATTTAGCTTTTAGCAAGATTCTTTGCCTCACTTTAAGCTTAACTTTATGTTACTTCAGTTGCTTTGTTGGTGTTAGTGAAGGTAACTGGTAAGTACCTCACATGCAATCATATCACGTGGGTTCCTAGCTAGTTGCAGCTCATCATACAGGCCGTCCTAATTCGTGCCCTTGTCAGTACTGCATTGCTACAATAGCCCAAGGTTGGTCTTATCCTGTTCGCAATTTTTTAACGCCCGCATATGTATAATATATAATATAATCTGGATCCTGGTTCACATTCATAGCAGGACTTGACAATTTTTTTTTTTTTTTTATCATGCACAAAATTTCCCATTGCTGAACATGCATGTAGGGTGGGAAAATGGAAAATGGCACTCGTTTTGTTTTTTTAAGCAAATAATGAAAATTTATATCTATCAAAAAGGATTAAAATACAACAGAGATTTTAATAGATGAACTGAATCCTTAATAGAAGCAGCGTCTCGGCGAGTATAGCCTTTTAACCTTACATAACACATTGGCCTAGATCAAACAGGACAGGAAACCAGAAAACAAAATACATCAAAGAAACAGAAATGAACAATCGAGGTGAAAAATTGGCACTAGTTGATTGCTCATGTATAGTTTTCGGTGCCGCTCAATCTAATAACAAAGACAAGACACGTGACAGAACACACTTGCCCTTGAAAGAACAACACGAACATCTTTAATCATGATTCCAAGTGTCAGTCGGGCCCCGAGAGCTATCAAAACCAGACAATTCAGTGGATTAAGTACGAGAGTTGAAAACTAATTAAACAACACTGTGATGGTCAATGGTAGCAAAAACAAGGGAGCTTTTTATCCAACTCGATGCACGATAAAAATGGCTTGAGCTTTTTAAAGTTCTTCCTTTTCTTTCTTTACAAAAGTTGGGCGTTTTTTTTACTTTCTGAAGTTTTTTTTTTTTTTACCCTTCTTTTGTGTTTCAAAATTCAAACCAAACACGAATTAATCATTAAAGTGTCAAAATTTAACCTTTGTATACGCACCAAGGGTTTGATGACACGTAGGCATAATTAAAAAGGCAAAAACAAATTAATAAAGATAGCAAAATTAAAACCTCTTATGTTTTAAACTTAAGATTTCATTAGATGAAAACCTTTGGATAATATATATGGGCCAACAAAAGAGAAACTATGTTCTGTTCGCTTAATGCATTGGATTCGGTCCCAAGTGGATTGGACCAAGTGGGTATTGGAAGGGGGAGGAGTTTTGCTATGGGCTTAACCCATGCATACCTTGCGTTGATTGGCAGCCTAGCCCAATTTCCTGGAGAAGAAAAAGCCGAGTCCAATTGAATGGGAGTCCCGTCATTCCCTCTTGAGGTAGATGGGTGCGGTTGTTGACCACACCTAACAACAAATCGGTCCAAATCTGGGTCAAAAATTCCGATGGTTCTTGTCAAAATAATATCGAACCAGTTATGAAATGGTAACAGAACACGTCCACCAATATGCTCGATAAAATGTCTCAACCAGGTGCATTGATTTTTGTAGCATTACGTACTCAATGAAGATAGTTTACAGAATACAATCAGAGCACGATGTATTGCTGTCAAATTTAATAGTAATGTCTTACCAAAGAGTCAAATAAGAAAACTGGTTCTTGAAGTAACTAGCAGACCATGAGATGGTAGATAACAGACAGATGCATTCGCCACAAGAAGTATTAACTGCAGGAATAATAGAAAAACCACCATGGAGTGATGAAACGGTTACATTTAAAGGTTGCTTTCGCCTAGCTGATGGAGATAACAGAACTGACGGTTTGTATGAGAGTGAGTGAGAGGAGAAAAAAAGCTGCAACAAAAGAAATTATGGCCCATGGCGTGTTGAAATAATTTTGTTTCAAGTTTGCTTGCCACTTGTGCCAGGATTTGCTGCAGTAAGCCTCCAGTTTGTTAGAAAGACTAGCAAAGTAGAAGTTATTCCTCATACAAGACCCAGCAGCAAGTTTGTTAATAATATATGCAGCTTCATTGCTGTCAGCTTCCAAATTCACCAGAATTCCATGCTCGGCCAATAAGTCCACATCCTTGGAAGTGTTAACGAGGCGATCCATGATGATCACAAAATCATTCATGTAAGGGTCCAGACGGTGACAATGCTCAAAGGCGACAATATTTCGGATTGGGAGTTCTATACCGGGACCTATAGTAAGTTTTGGCATTTCCAGAATCCCTTTAGCGAATTTTATGTCCAAAAGATTGTTGCTTGATCCCACCTGAAACTGGACACCAGCCTGGTTTAGGTTTGTCATAGAGGGCGTGGTTGATGTCCGAACTGTCCTTTTATTCATTGCTTTAGAGGGTACGTGTATGTGTCTCAGAAGATCAACAAAGTGTTCACCTTTAGCAGAAGAGGCAGAAGAGATCCTTTTGACTTGTGCTCTCGTCAAACACCCTGTCATCGTAAAGAAACTAAATGACAGCTCCGTGATGGAAAGTCTTCTTGATGGGCAAGGTAGAATATTGTAGAGATCTTCAAGAATGAAAAATGGTACCTGATTTTCGAGCATCATCATGTCAGGCCATACATCCTGAATCATCCTTGACTTATTAAATATAGGGTCATTTTCATCCTGCGGTTCAGTTAAGTAGGAACATGTTGAGACATCCTGGTCATTCTCACCTTTCTGGGGAGTTGAATAGGACCTCGGTGGGGCATCGCTGTTATTTTCACTTCTCTGTTTTTCCTCATGGGACCTCAGTAAGACCTCGACGAGGAAGGCAGCATCCACTAGAATGATTTTAACAAATTCCTCACGACTAAATGGAATGGTTTCTGCATAAAAACCCCGCAGTCTTGCTTCCTTCTCCTTCACAAGTCCAACAAAGAACTCCAAGCTTTCCCCTATCCTCTCAATTAAAGCTTTCAGGTACCTCATTTTATGCTCTTCCATGGCCTTTAAGCCTTCTCTTCCGTAGTGAAGCGGGCCAATGGAGACCAACTGAGGTGTATAGGCTTTTTCTTTGATATGACGTAGTCCCTCAGGAACTCTGTAGATGCTGCACTCCGAGGATAAGAAAGGCAAGCTTCCCAAATCCATTTTTACGGACTTTACCAATGCATCAAAAGGGTTCTCTATGTCAAATGAAGCCCGATTACCTCTGTCTGTTTGTTGTCGTTCTATTTCAGCAACAACGAATGGATCAAACCTTTCCAACTCCTTCGTCATTGGATCTACAAATGGATCAAAGCTGTCCATATCCGTTGTCATTGAGTCTGCAACTAATGGATCAATGCTTCCCAACTCCTTTGTCAATTGGATCAGGTGCTACTAATAAGAATGAAAGAGGTATTCCTCACGTACTCATTACAGAATTACTCCAGGGTGGTCGAGTTCAGACTTCAGAAGTAAAATTGAGAACACAAACTGCAAATTCAAGCTTAACTGGTCAAAGCCCTGGCAAATAAAGTCAGCGCCAAATATTTCCCAAAATTCCTTTTCACTGAGCAAATATAAAGAAACATAGAATAGTTCATTCATCTAGTTACAGGAGATAACTAGACCAAAAACAACTGAACAAGGGGTTCAAAACCAAGCATCGAGACCAGATTCAAAACCAAATAGAGCCGGGTCGGGGGGGGAAAAAAAAAAAGGAGAAGCACGCACCAAACCTCTTGGAAAGAGGAGTTTGTTGGAGTGACTGTTTGAGGCTTAATTTGGTGTATCCTAGGTATGCAGTTTTGTCATAGTCTCGTAGATAATATTCTTTCTGGGAGTTGTATATTAAGGTTGAGATTTTGGAGAGAGAAACTAAGGTCATGTTCGTTTTCATATTTTTTGTTTTGAATATATTTTTAGGACACATATTTCAACGTATTCCAATACAACACTTTATTACTTTTTTACACACACCAATCCATTTCAACAACTTCTGCACGCATTCTTATACAACTTTAACACCACTTAAATATTCACAATTTCATCAGAATCTTAAAAAAAATATGAAAACGAACGTCACCTTAAGTGTAGAAAAGGCAAAAATGGTTTGTAGTTATGAAATGTTTGTGGGAAGATAGTTCGATATACTCGTGATGCAGTTCAAATTGTAGATAGAATTGTTCTGGTCGGTTACCCTGTAAACATTCATTTGCAGGTATTTTTGGAAGATGTTAGAATTATTGGCATCATCATGGCTGTTAGTATCTTCTTCTATTGACAAATTTTTGTGTCCAAATATGTCTCAATTGAGTTGTAATTTGTTATGGTTGTTTGGTTGAAGTGTTCAAGAGAAGTTTCTCAAGCGACATCTGACGGTTGTAAAAAAATTCCTACCTTTCATAACCCTATACATGAAAAAACTTAGGGGTTATCTTATTAGTCTAATTGAGTTGTTAGAGGCCTCCCAAAAACCTAGAGAGGATATTCTTGAATTCCTAGAGCCTCCATTTGATAGAGCAAAACTCTTAGAGATTCAGAACCTCAATTGATCAGTTTTTCTCAATTTTCAATCATCCTTGGAACCTTCATAGTGTTGAAGGTGTGCTGAAGAATAAGGTTTGTTCGTGAAAAATCCATAAGAAGAATCTCAGAGGTCTGATGTGAATGACGCACGGAGTGGGTCTAAGTAGGAACACTTAGTTTATTACATCAGGGTTGTCAGAGTCAAGCAACTGGATTGCCCATGTCTGAATCACTGTTTGTAAGGTTTTCTTCTTAGTAGATTTCAGGTGGCTGCTAATCCGGAATGGTTTTTCCTTGAATGGTATTTCAAAGGTTTTTCACTTTGTGTCACAAGAAAGTGTAAGAACTTTCATTTTTCGCTTTTTTGTTGGCCATTATTTGCTATTCACCCCTTAAATGCTAGCTAACAACGATTTGGCCATTTGGTTCTGAAAGCTATTAGGATCTAAATCGGATTTTTCAACTGCCATTTGGTTAAACTGAAAGCTTTCATGCTATTAAATCATATGACGACAAATTTCAACAGTTAAGGCAAGCTAAAAACTTGTGTTGAAAAAAGTTCAAAACAAGATCAAATCGAGGCTCAAACTTGCGATATGTCATGCCACAACCAGAAATCAATAGTACAACGAACATAAGCAACTTGGTTCCCATGAAAATTGCAGCATATGTTTAAAACATATAACCCAGAGGGTGTCCGAGAACAGAAATGTACAACCCCAAGAGAAACAGAGTACAGCACCAGCTTTCCTTTCCGCTCAAACAAAACGACGTGCCCATCTGGTTTACGAAATTACAAGGAATTGATACTACCAAATTGTCAACACAGAGGGACATGGTTCCAAGATTCGAGATCAGTTTCGTACTTACATTTTTTCTGCTACTCGACTTTTGACGCGTTCATACGCTCTTCTTGCTCATTGAAAGTTCTTGCATCCTTCTCACTGATCCAGGACGAAGGCAACAAAGCTTGGAAAACAGAATATGGTTTCTAATGGACAAGACTAGACAAGACCGGGTCATTGTTTAAAGAAGAATGCTATTCCATTTCAGACAAGACTGGATCCTCAAGACAAGCATTCATACGCAAGAAGCATCTAATTCCTTGCTTGCAGTATGCCTCATGGCATGCCAATTTATAAATTCTCAGGATAGCGGTATTGAGTCCAATCTAGACGGGGAATACGTTGGATGTAATAATTTCTTGATTCTTCATAGCTTCAATAAGCCCCTTTTGTTATTATTATTAAAGGGATTCCTTAAACTATCACCATAGTGGAATGTTGTTTAGGCATCTCGGAGGCTGAACAACTACAGAACAAGTGGGTGAAAGTTTTTATCTCTCAAGTACAGAAAACTACAATATCCATATATTCTACCTTAGCCTTTTAATCTCATACTTGGTATTTCCTGTTAGAATATAATTGGTATATTGACCATCAAGGAGATTCATGGCTCTCAATCAAAGAGCTTAATTGAGTCCTTTGATTAAATAATAAATTAAGGACTCCAATTTTTGGAGTTATGTAAAAATTTGTCTCTTCCATTCTTGTAAATACATCATTTCTAACTTCTTATAAACACACACTTAACATAGTGGTTGATTGTTAAAATTTTAGAGTATTAAAGTTAGTAAAAAAGCGAAGAGAAAGATGATTTGAATAAAATTTTTATATTTATTTAGAATGAAAAGTGATGATTTGATTTTGGCTCTCAAATATCATATTAAAATCATATTGAATTAAAGAAATTACATAGTATTCTTGGACTTTTTCGATGAGAGACGTAAGTCACAATACCAAACCACACCTTTTTGTACTCACTTGTCTCTCGTGTAATGTTTCCGTTTATTGCCACATTTTCATCTCTGCTATTATTTTACGTAAAATGACTAAAAGCGGTAACAACGCTGGTACACAGCACGGCCTTTTGCTTGCAAACGCAACCGCAATATCTTATTAAATCGACATAAAAGATAACTTGTTCGTTATAGAACTAGCGGACCATTAGATCCTGGAACCCAAAGTCCACAGAGATACACACACTACAAGAGTGAAAAACAACATCTTCAAGAAAAAGAAAACTTCATTAATAAAAAAAGGAAATGGCATAGAGATGTGAAGTACTGGTCACATTCCAGTGGGTTTTTCATTGAGCCAAGCAACGGGATTACTTCCGCCCGTTTTTGGCCTTTTCAGTCTTCTTTTGTTCATCGCTTTCGTCCTCATCTGGCCTTCTTGGCGCTGTAACAACACATTCCAATGTTAAGATAAAAAACATGTTGACGATCACGACACGACATCATGATTTCCAAACTTTTCGTTATCTAGGAGACAAGCAAAAAATTTATCCCATGTATTTTCACAATTAATTTTTTATAAATTCTCGCACTTCTTTCACAAACCCGACCCCCGAGTATAATCTACACGGCCCTCTCATACGTAGCTATCTCCTTCTCTACTTTTTTTTTTTTTAAATGGTGTTGTATTCGTGCTGTACGTCTGCAGGGAAGAGACTCGCCGGGGTTTTTTGCCCTTTTTTGTGGGCGATTCGCCGGGGGTTTATTTGTGCAAAGAATGAAATGCTTCTCGGTTTTTGCCGGAATTCCGATTTGGGAATACCTTTGACCAATCGCATTAGAGGCGGAACCAGCACGGGCCAACCGGGCCCCCCGCCCCGGTTCGCCTCTGCAAATGGTTCAAAACCTTTTTTTTTTATATATATATATTTTTTCAGCCCATTTAGCCCGGGCCGCCCCCCTTCAAAATCATTGTTCTATGTTTCGTTTGTATTTCTGTTATGTTTTAGTTGAAATTTGAATCATTGTTTTATGATTCTCTTCCCGTTTTGATCTTGGTCCCAAATTGCCAATTATGTTGCAATATATTTAGGGTATGTTTTTGTTTCACAATTCGAGTGTACATCTCGTTCTTGTTTGTACATGATTTTTTTTCCAAATCCTTTTTCTGTGTTGTTTTACTTCTTCCCACAGGTTTAGTTGTAGGGATTACCTTAATATATGTTAACCGTGCGAAGGGTGTAACTTTTTGGTTTTGATTCTTTCTTTATTGTTTGTGATTCATTTGGTTAAGAAAAGTCCAAATTGCTTTTGTACCCTATAGGTCATGAAATGATTGTGATTGGGTCATAAAATTGTGATTGTGCCATGAAATTATTTGATATTGTGAAGTTGTGAATGTGATTAGGTTAAAATTGTGAATGTGTGTTATATTGAAATTGTAATTAGGACTAGGTTGTTAAACTTTTATTAGATTATAAAATTATATTGATAAATTTTGTTTTGTTTAGATAATGGATAAGTTTTTAATAAAAAAGTCAGCTAGCATAAAGTCATCTAATACTTCTAACATGGATACTATTTTTGAAATGAATACTAATTCGAAAAGATATCGTCTTTTATTTAGTTTTTGCAAATAGTACGGTAATTGTATTTCAATATTTTGTAATATTTTTAGTCCTTAATTTCGATATTTTAACTCTATAACATTTTTTTACATTACTTACTATTTTTTTTTTCCCTTAGGAGTTTGCTCACCTTCAAATTTATTTCTAGTTCCGCAACTGATCGCATGTCCCTTCGTTATTATTAATAATGAGAAAGAGCAGAAGAGGAAAAACAAGAAGAACATTTAAGAATGAATTCCATACTCAAAACCAAGAGGGGATTATTTTAGTTGGCTGTAGGAAGTCTTTTCCTTTCCCTCTGTTTTTGTCTTTGGCCACCGACAAAGGGAAAAAGATTCAGACCAAGACATAATGGACTGGAGGCTTTGGGAAAAAGATACTTAATTTCTACGTGCTTATACTCTCCAATTAATCATCAATTGCTGCATGAAACGCTTACCTGGGCCAGTGACCTGACGACCTTTTTTCCGCTGAAAAAGCCGCAACAGAAATCCGCGCAGTCTACCTTTCCTCGAGTTGCCAGAGCTTTCTAAGAATATGCCAGCAAATACCTCATTCAATAAGTGAAAAATTGTATCAAAAACGATGACTCTAACGAAAAATGTCAAAACGAGATCATCAAATCCTGGGTCAAACTCGCAAAATGTTACGCCATATGTACCCAGAAATCACGATACAGTAAACATAAGCAACTTTGAGCTTTAAGAGGAAGGGTGAGTTTGTGTTCAGACATGAATAACCCAAGCAACATCAGAGGATTCAAACTCGTAAGAAACAGAGTATTGAACCTTCTGTGGTGTTTTTTTTGCTAAATAACCTTCTGTAGTGTCTGAATCATCGTCAAAGGCGCCAAACGCAGGACGGCCCATTGCTCCTTAGTTGATGAATTGGGTTCTGCCCGCCAAAATATCAGCCCTCCATCTCCCTCTTATAGCAAGGAAAAATTGGTCAGCCGGACAATGGCACAAGGGGTTTGGCCCAAAAATTAAGCTATAAATAGTATTTCTTGCTGTGTAGGCAGCTAAGAAGCATGATTAAAGTAAAAATAATTTTAGAGGGGCTAGAATATAAAAATCAATTTTTTTAGTTTTAGATTTAGCCTATGCTTGGATGCCCCTAATCACTTTTTTACTAACTTCAACCACGTTTTTATAAATTACACTGACTTTTTATAATTTCTAACGATCTTTCCATCAATTTTAAGAGAATTTACAATATCTCCAACAACAACAAAAAATTTTAACCATCCAAACACAACCTACTTTTTGACCCTCGGGATTACTCTCTCATTTCTCTTAGTTAACAGAAAAATAAATAAATAATGAAATGTAGAACAAGCACTCTATTTAGTACGATAGCTTAGAAAAAAATAGTACGATAATTTTATATGTAGCGGCCAACCCTGCGCTCCAGGGGAAGTAGACCCAAAGTCTTTGAAAATTTCCACCGAAAGAGCTATAAATGTCATAGAAAATTTCCTTTGATACTGTGGTATATATGTAGTCCATTTTTCCTCATCTCAATTTTAAAATTAATTAAAAGATGCACATTAATGAATTTTAATAATTTAAATGTAATAAAATTGATAATAACTTAAATCTTAACATTACATTGGCACCATTCTATGAAGTCCTAAAATGAAATTTTCCTTAATAGCAATCCTAATAAATCTCAAACAAATTTCTTAATGAAAATTTCCTTATTGTCGCTTAATAGTGAACGTACGCCATTGCTTAAATATAACGCTAAAATTACCCAAAAAAAGAAGAAGAAGAAGAAGATAACGCTACGACATTTGGAATCCCACGGCATCCACGAAAGTGGGACAGAACAGATGGCAAGAAGTTGCAAAGTCTAGACTTTGGAGGAAACCACAACTAATTGGTAAACTATTATTATATTTCAAGCTTTTGAACCGAAGTTTCTATTTGCTAGAGGCTTCGTGAGCGACTTTAGTATAAAAGAAAGCAAAGTATACGTGTGGGTACGCGTCTCAATTGCAGGGCGGACATAATCCATTTCAGACAAGACTGGATCCTCAAGACGTGTTCATACGCAAGAAGCATCTAATTCCTGGCTTGCAGTATGGGAAGGCATTTTGGATGGCAGCCTCGTGGCATGCCAATTTATAAATTCTCAGGATATCCGTATTTAGTCCAATCTAGACGGAGAATATGTTGGATGTAATAATTTCTTAATGCTTTATAGCTTTAACAAAGCCGCTTTTTCTTATTATCAAAGGGATTCCTTCCTTAAGCTATCACCTCAGTGGAATATTGTTTGGGCATCTCGGAAGCTGAACAAGCGGGTGAAAGTTTGTATCTCTAAAGTACAGAAAACTACACTATCCATATATTCAAACTTAGCCTTTTTATCTTATTCTCGTTATTTTCTGTTACAATATTTGGTATATTTTATATTGTTGGCTTTTAATTAAGGTGTCTGGATTTAGTCCTTTGATTAAGTCACAAATTAAAGACTTTATCTATTTTTATTTAAATACACTTCCATAATCTCTTACAAACACATAATATTGAATAAGAGAAATCATGTAGCCCTTTCGAACTTTCCCGATGATAGACTTAAATAGTAAGACCAAATAACTTTAAACCGTTTTATTCTCGTTTCTCTTTATGGTTATTGCGCAATTATGTATATTTTAAATTTTTTATCTGATCTATTCTTGTACTTATACCTATGGCCAAACATTCATGAATGACAAGACTTGGATAATTCTTTTGGTAAAGCGTAATTTTGAAACTTACGACCAAAGTGGTAACTTGATTCCGCAAATATTATTTATGCATATTAGGCGTCAAGTAAAATGACTTCAAGCGGTAACAATGCCGGCGTTTTTCTTGTAAACGCAACAGCAATATCTTTGATGATTTTATCAAGGTTGTGTTAATTGTCTTCGTGTCTAGCCAGCGATTACCACCATCTTGTTTGATCACAAAAATGACATTAATCTACACCGAAAGAAAGCAAACGCACAGAAGCGATCAGGCTTCATTCCACACTGGAAACTCATATTCTCTATTGGTAAACACAATGGAAAACTTAAAAACAGACGGACCTAAGCAACAACAAAGATTAGAAAGGTGGATCACAAGCGAAAAACTAAAAAACAGGAAAGAGTGTTCGACCTGGTATACACAAGTTTATTTTGTTTTGTTTTTCCCCTGTCGATCACCGCGAAACATTACTTAGGCCTTTGCTCTTCTAGTGGTATAAATCAAGTTTTGTGGTATTACCCAACCATCAGAGCTTTCTCCTTTTGATGCGTAAAGAATGCAGGCTCGTGTTTGTTTTATGTCCTTCCCCCCAGTTGCAACAAAAAATCATCTAAAAGTCAAGTCAACTCAATTGTTAGTCTTCGCTTTCTCCGTGTTCCATATGTCTCGTTTCCTAATTAAAAAGACTCCAAGCATGCCTCACAGACTCTAAGCCTAGTGGCAAGGGGAATATGGATCAGAACATTAAAAAAAAAAAAAAAAAAAAAAGACATCAAGAGTTACGAAAGCCATTCGAGGAGAAACTAAAGACGGCACAATCACTTAAATTTACGGTTGACACAAATCTTACATAATTTAAAATGCAAACACAGTTGACAGAAATGAGTTTTGGAAAAAGTCTTGATCACTGTCTTACATGATTGTGTCATGCCACTTTGGAGCTGTTATGGTACTTCGCTATGTATTCAAACTCGAACGAAAAATAATGGAATGAACAAAAAAATCGTATAGTGGATGGAGGAAATATAATGTATGGACTGTTCTTCATATTTTTCGCTGTAATCTTGCAGAAATGTGGGGTTGGAAAGGGCGTTTTCATAAGTTAATTCAAGCTTGTGGTTGTTTTGCCATACTGTTGAGCAACAATCGCCATCTGCCTAGAATTTCACTTCAAAAACTTGGTCGATACGAAGACCGCGTTCGCAAGGACCATCCTTTGCGTTGCCTTACAATTTCTAAATCAACGTGCTCTTTACTTGGATATATATTGGGGGAAACAACTGAACTTTCATAATTAACAAAAAATTCTACAGAAAGGTTTTGGCAGGGATGCATGACAAAAATCAGAAGTAGTACATTTCAACTCATTTCAGCTTTGATTTTGATGACCTCTGAAGAGGCTTTGCTACGGGTCCGGCAGGGGCACTTCTAACAACCTTCTTCACGTCATACTTCACAGATGTGAAGGCACAGATCAGGGCAATCAACATTGTTGGGTAGACATAAACGCCTTTTGAAGGATCTGTATATGCCTTTTATACAATATTCAACAACAAACTAATATTTTTTTTTTTATTATAAAAATCAATACTTCACCTAACTCCACTTTTAGGTATCAAATTTTTAAAATGGGGTGAGTATAAGAGTCGGTGAAAAAGTAAAAAAATTATAGTAGTTAGTGAAAAAGTGACAAGAGATAAAATTTTGTAATAATGATAAAATTTTTGTAATGAACGCCATGTAAATATTTTTAAAACTTTTTCCCAACTTTTTCCCAAGTCCTATAAAATTTTAATTTACATAAATATTTACAATTCTATCAAAAATTCTAAAAATCTTACTATTTTTTTTTATAAAATGAACATCCTTGATACATATCTAGTCTGATAAGAACGGTACCCATATAATATCTTGCTTGAGATTCCTCTCCGATGTTTAGGTTGTGTTTGAGTGTTAAAATTTTGAGAAGGTTAAAATTTTAGGTATTAAAATTGATGAAAAAATGAAGAGAGAAATGATTTGAATAAATTTTTTATAGTGTAAAATAATATATAATGGGTAAAGAGAGATTATATTATAATTATTTTATTATATTAAAATCGTATCGTACTGTTATTTCCGTCACCAGAAAGTCCTTGTTTAAATGGTAACGCTATTCACTTTGAACAAAGACTTGGCTCTCCATAGTACTCATACTGATCTTTAAAATTTCTTCCATCTTTCATATCACCTAATAAAGGTGGTGGGAAAGATGTAAGAAATTTCAACCACCATCTTTGAAAAGGCGGAGCCTCTCTCTTTATAATATAAAAGGTCGTTCCTTGTATAAGAGGAAGTTTCTCTCCCAAAAACAGTCACTAAAGAAGAAATGTCCAAAACAAGATCAATCGTTGGTGAAACTCGCCATGACCAGAAATCCCCATTATTCGTAAACGAAAGAAACTTTGAGCTTTAAAGCATGAAGGGTGAAAAATCCTTTTTAGACTATTAACATCTAGAGGGTGAAATAGGTGTTTGAACAAATCCTAAAATTGTTGAGTCTAGATCTAAAATTGGTTGATTGAATTTAGATAACTTGAGAAAATATGAAATATTTTTGAGCCGAATATTTAAAGGATTTGAATAAAGCTTGCAATAAACTTTCAAATTTTTTTGGTCCATCTTTTTATGTATTTATAGAGTTGTTTGAGTTTTATTTCAAAAAGAATTATGAAAGAAAGGAATCATTTCAAAATTCAAATTTTCAAATAGGGACTTTGCATCAGCGGGCTATTTATAACTCTTCATTTTGAAGATGGCTTTATCTTTTTTAACTTTGAAAAAAACTTTCTAATCTCTTGAACACTTTGACAAAATTTAAAATACAACTTAATTTGAATTTGAATTTTAATACAAAATTATGCCAACATTAAAACACTAATGTTTTATTCATTCAATGAAATTCAAAGCAATTCCCGCAAGTCGTGCACTTGTCTTCTACCTCTGTTATCTGTCATTGTCTTCTTCAAAAGAATATGTTGGATGTAATAACTTCTTTATGCTTCATAGCTCCAACAAGCCCATTTTCTTTTTATCAAAGGGATTCTTTAAGCTATCACCACAGTGAAATATTGTTTGGGCATCTCAGAGGCAGAACAAGTCGGTGAAAGTTTTTATTTCTAAAGAACAGAAAACTACAAGATCCATATGTTCTATCTTAGCCTTTTAATCTCATACTTGGTACTTCCATTTGGTATATTAACTATTAATTAAGGAGATTCATGGTTCTCAATCAAGGAGCCTTGATTGAGTTCTTTGATTAAATCACAAATTAAGGATCATAATTTGTGAAGATCTATCTCCTCCATTTTTGTAAATATACCCTTCCTAACTTCTTAAAACACATACTTAGAATCATATTGAATAAAAGAAATTATGTAACCTTCCCAAACTTTTTCGATGATAGACTTAAGTCTCAAGCCGGAACCACTTAAACTTTTTGTTCTTGCTTCACTCTCTATTACATGTCTGTACGTAAAATGACTTAGCGGTAACAATGCCGGTACACAGCACGGCCTTTTGCTTGCAAACGCAAATCCAGTATCTTATTAAATCGACACAGAAGATAACTTGTTCGTTATAGAACTAGCGGACCATGAGACACTGGAACCCACAGTCCACGGAGATCCATACACTACAAAAATGAAATGGTCACATTCCAGTGGGTTTTTCTTTGAGCGAGGCAACAGGATTACTTCCGCCCCTTTTTGGCCTTTCCAGTCTTCTTCTTCTTTTGTTCATCGCTTTTGTCCTCATCTGGCTTTCTTGGCGCTGTAACAACACATTCCAATGCTAAGATAAAAGACATGTAGACAATCACGACATCATGATTTCCTAACTATTCGTTATTTAGGAAACAAGCAAAAAATTTAGAAAGATTTATCCCATGTATTTTCAAAATTAATTTTTTATAAATTCTCACACTTCTTTCACAAACTCAACATTTTTTTATAAACTCGCAACAATTTTTTCAGAAACCCGAGTAGAATCTACACGACCCGTTTTGTGTAACAGAATACGTCCGCGAATATGCTCGATAAAATGTCTCAACCAGGTTGTAGCACTGATTTTTGTAGCATTACGTTCTCAATGAAGATAGTTTACAGAATACAATCAGAACACGATGTATTGCTGTCAAATTTAATAAAACTGTCTTATCAAAGAGTCACAAAAGAAAACTGGTTCTTGAACTAACTAGCCAGACCATGAGATTGTAGATAACAGACAGATGCATTCGCCACAAGAAGTATAACTGCAGCAATAATAGAAAGAACCACCATGGAGTGATGAAACGGTTACATTTCGATGTTGCTTTCGCCTAGCTGATGGAGATAACAGAACTCACGGTCTGGGTGAAAGTGAGTAGAAGGAGAACAACAGCTGCAATGAAAGAAATGACAGCCCATGGTGTGTTGAAATAATTTTGCTTCAAGTTTGCCTTCCACTCGTGCCAGGATGCTCTGCAGTAAGAGTTCAAGTCATCACTAAGGCTAGCAAAGTAGAAGTTTTCATGGCTATACATTGCCCCTCGAGAAAGCCTGTTAATAAGAGTTGCCGCTTCACTGTTGTCGCCTCGCTTGTCAACAATTCCATATTTGGACAATAAATCTACATCCTTTGCAGTGTTAGCCAGGCGATCCATGATGACAACATAATCATTCATGTAAGTCTCTGTGCAATGGCATTGCTCAAAGGCTATGATATTCCGAATCTGGAGTTCTGTTTTTACACGGATAACAAATTTTGGGATTTCCAGAATCCCTTCATTGAATTGAATGTCGAATATATTCTTGCTTGACGCTACCTTAAACTTGATTCCGGCCCGGTGTAGCTCAGTCACAGTTGGCGTGGTTGATATTTGAAGTTGCCTTTTATTCTGTTCCTTGGAAGGTAGATATAAGTGTCTCAGGAGATCAACTAAGTGTACAACTTTAGAAAAACATGTCTTCTTCAATTTGTCTTCTGTTTCTTTCAAATGCATTTCCTGTTTGAAAACGTTACATGACAGCTCAACCAGAGAAAGTCTGTCACCATGAGGGGATTGGACCATTAGTTTGTCTGGGTCAAAAAGATCTTCAAGGATGAAGAATGGAATCTGATTTTCAAGCAATATGATGTCACGCCATATATCCCCTTTCATCCATGGTTTGATAAATATGCGATCATTTTTTTCTTCCAGCTCCTTGAAATATGAAAACAAGAAGACCTCAATGATGAAGGCGGCATCCACCAAGATGATTTTGACAAATTCATCACTGCTAAACGGAATGGTTTCTGCATAACAAGCACGCAGCCTTGCTTCCTTCTCCTTCACAATATTTATGTACAACCCCATGCTTTCCTTGGTCCGTTGAATGAAATCTTTCAAGTACCTCATTTTATGTTCTTCCATGGCTTTTAAGTTATTCTTACCATGGTGAAATGGGCCAATAGAGACAACCTGAGGCGTATAGGCTTTTTCGTTGCCATCACGGAGTCGCTCTCGAACTCTATAGATACTGCATCCTGGGGATAAAGGAGATAAGCTTTCCAACTCCTTTTCCATGGAGTTAATCAATGGAGCATGAGGGTTTTCTATGTCAAATGAAGCATCATTGCTCCTGTTGATTTGCCCTTGTTCCGCGCCAACGGATTCCATTGTCGTGATCAAACAAGTTGTTGAGAATCACTGACAACACAGAAAGAACAATCCTTTCGTAGTTTACAACATCAACATCAAAAATTGGCAAAGCTAACTATCTTCAGAAAAGCCCTGAATATAGTTTGATCACTGTTTTGTCTTTTTCACGGAAAATAGTTATAATCACGGTCTTGTGTCAACCACTTTGAATCTCTATGGTAATCCAGCTTCTTTCAAACTTCATGCGCAAAATCAAATGAAGAAAATAGTTGCATACTGGATACTGTAAATATAGGGTATCTTCTTTTTGCCGAGAGACGAACTCATTCAGTACTCTCATCACAGAATCTTCTCTTTCTATTTGCGTGAGATATAATGACAAAATGGAAAATATATGAATAAAAAATAGTAAAATTTAACCTTCATGGGCAAGGTCAAATCCCTGCAATGGGAAACAGAATAGCTAAACACTTCCCAAATCTCCTTTTCCTAAATGCAAATCTGAAGTCCTTCCACATGCAAATCCTTAAGAAGATCAAGGTGAAGATGCACAAATATGCAAAAGAGGCCTTTCTGTGTTTGTCTTCCCTAGTTCTGACTCTTGAAAGCATTCTCTAGCACTTCAATTACGCGGTGAGGACACATATTCCAGACTCCAGAGACTATGCTAATTTAGATCTCAACCAGAGATCGGGAGTACAGTAAACACATTCAATTTTGAGTTTTAACAGAAAAGTGTAGAATATGATAAAACCAGAGAATGGAGGGGTTAGACGTATAACCCTCAGAAAACAGAGTATGTTACCTGCTATGAAGGAGTGAATTTTGTTTAGCCTCTGGTAGATAACCCGACACGTTGCCAGACCTGTGCCACCGAAAGGCCAGAGCTCCCTCTCCCTTTGATGAGTGGAGATCAGAGTCTCTCTTTTCCATTTCTAAGAAACAGGTTCCTCTAAAAGTCAAGGCGTCTACTTGCACAAAAAAAAAAGGGTCAACGCAAGTCAATTATTGTACAGTGTACTTTTCGAGATCCGAAGTTATCGTCCCCAACATAAAAATTATCCGATGCAGGGCCCAGAGCAGCATTGCAGACAAAACTTGGTTCTCAACCTTCTTTGGCTAGAAACATTGGTGAAGTGCATGTAACGGCTTACAAGCTCAAGTAGGAACATGAATTTTCGTTCTCCCTCGTGAATGATCCAGTCGCCAACTTACCAACTGGAGAATTGACAAGAAAATAAAATATGGCCAAGTGGGATTGGAGATTGTAATTCCACCGTCCGATTTTGTTCTTGGCAGAATACTCTAATATATCAACTGTAAATCGTACTACGATACTTCACTAACCAAAATTGTAACGCACTTGTAATTTTGTTTTAGTGCATCCATATACGTTATGTATATATATATATTAAGCTTCTAAAAAAAAAAGCTCAAAGTTTCCATGCCTTCTCTCTCTTTGCTTTCTATGGGTTTTTTTTTTTTTTTTTTTCTCTTCAACGAAGGGCTTAAGAACAGATCAAGAAAAAGGGAAAACATCCATTATGCAAAATACCATGTATCTTCCCTAGATATTAACTCCAAGCTTTCATTTGTCCGTTCAATAAAATCCTTTAGGTACCTCAGTGTATGTTCTTCCATAGCTTTTAAGCCATTCCTACCATGGGGAAGCGAACCAATGGAGACTACCAGATGTGTATAGGCTTTTTTTTCATTGCCATGAGAAGGTGTTCAGGAACTCTATAGACACTACATTCAGATTTAAAGGGAGACAAGCTTTCCAGCTTCTTTTTTCCAATGATTGCTTCCTTGCATTTGCTTCTTTCGGTGTAGACAGAATGCCATTTTTGTGATCGAAAAAGATGGAGGTAATCGCTGGCTAGACACGAAGACAATTAACACAACTCTGATGATTTAGACTATAAACAGGACTGTTTCTCTGTTTTTTTTTTTTTTTTCAGAGTTGTGTGAATTGTTTTCGTGTCTGGCCAGCAATTACCACCATCTTGTTTTGATTACAAAAATGGCATTCATCTACGCTGAAAGAAAGCAAACGCACAGAAGCGATCATGCTTCATTCGACATTGAGAACCCATATTCTCTAATGGTAAACACAATGAAAAAGAATTTGGAAAGCTTGTGTCCCTTATCTTGTGAATGTAGTATCTATAAAGTTTCAGAATACCTCCATCATATCAACGAAAAAGCCTATACACCTCGGGTAGTCTCCATTGGGCCACTTCTACATCAACGTGTTCTTTACTTGGATATATACGGGGAAACAACTGAACTTTCATAATTAACAAAAAATTCTACAGAAAGGTTTTGGCAGGGATGCATGACAAAAATCAGAAGAGTACATTTCAACTCATTTCAGCTTGGATTTTGATGACCTCTGAAGAGGCTTTGCGATGGGTCCGGCAGGAGCACTTCTAACAACCTTCTTCACGTCATACTTTACAGATGAGAAGGCACAGATCAGGGCAATCAACATTGTTGGGTAGACATAAACGCCTTTTGAAGGATCTGTATTAGCTGGCTTTCCCAAAATCCCTTCCTTGACGAGGCCCCAAATTACAAGAAGTGTCCCGAACATACTCATCCTCCCTGGTCTTAGAAGACCCACAAATGCTCCCGCCACACAGAAGTAGCTTCCCGCAAGAACCTGGAATAAAGACCAGATCATTGAGATGAGAAAACTGATAGCTAAAATGAGAAATCATAATTGAGTCACAGGTAGCATTTAAATTAGTGAAAAGGACAGACAGAAAGACATTCATTCAACCAGTGAATGAATACTACAGTTGCTTGGAGATTATAAAGGAAATCAGAACCAGTCAGTAATTCTAAAGTGTGCATGTGTGTGTCTGCTTACAGATGCATGTCTCACCGTCAAGCATGCTACCAAGAACCAAAAGAAGATTTGGCTGCCAACTTGATGATATTCTCAAGTTCTTGAAAATGAAATCAAATCATCATCAATGACATGTGGAGCACTAATAGGATGGAATATCGATTGGGGAACAAAGCACACCAAACGAAAATAGTTCCTCATTGATGAAGGTGTAGAGTATTTTGTCCTAATCGGTCGCTGTCGTGGGCTTAGCAAGAATCATGTATGGAGGAACCATTAATCGTTATAAAGGGCAATGAATAGATATGAAACAGAACCTCTAAACGTTGGAGATCCGTTAGTGCAGGTGCTTCCTTCACACCGGTCAAGTTATAGATTTCTAGCAGGCTATCCCAGCTTGGAACAGTCATGTTCTTGACAAGGCCATGTGCAACAGCTCCAGGGAACAAAAGGGTTTTCACAACAACAACAGGAAAGATTTCACTTGCAATCAATTGGGAGGATGTGACATGCAACGGTGTTGTACACATTCCAGATCTGCATGGGACCCTGTCAACGTAAAAAAAAAAAATTAGTCCCTAACTCAAATGCCGCAACAAAGTACCGCATTGTCTTCATGGTACTTCGGTAGGGCGAGCAGCCCTTAAACCAAAAAAAAGGGGTTTGGAACCCTTCCCCTATTTCTGCATTTCATTCTCGATTCGGCACGCCTCAAACAAAATGAGAAAAATGGAGAGGTAAAAAAAAACCATGCAATCAGGACAAATGGACAAAGATCTTTAGTCACTGTCCCGTTGCTACGTCAATGAAGAAAGTGTAGAGGAACAGATCCAAAGCTTAAACATTGAAACACCTTCAAATTCCAAACAGACGTTATGGGGAAAATACAGAAATAAATGAAAAGGTCAACACAAATCCAGACCCTAAAACATGAAAACCAGCGAAAACAATTTACTTTCTACTAAAAAACAGGTCGCATAATAACATTTCGACAAGAACTCGACGCGGATCCCAAATTACTTTTCCTCCGTATACATTTTCATATATCAACCACGATTCCAATTGCCCAAAAAAAAAAAAAACACGATACCAATTGATAGGATCAAGATTTTTGCTTGCAAGTTGAAGAATTTGTATGACGGCATATATTTTCTCTCCTTAAATTCTATATTCCTTTTGGGTAGCCATTTAATAACGTATAAAGATGTTCAGTGCTTTGAAAAAAGCCTCAATTCCTTTTAGAGCTTTCGCAAGTTAGAGAGATTCATCAGCAACAGCCAGATGCCAAGACACAAAGAGCAGCAAGTTTGAGTGCGAGACAGCAAGCGTGGAAAAACAAAAATTGGGCAATGAATGACAAAACAGACAAGATACTTGGAATGAAACAAAACAGACTACAGAGGGCTCTGAAGAATGGAAGAGTACAGTTACAAAATAGCAAATTGGGTTTGTGCGGGTAGGGAGTGTGACGTGAGGAAGAGTGCGAAAAACGTTGTACCTGAAAAGAGGGATCTGAAGGATGATTAGGAAGAAGAAGATGCGCGATGCTATTGTCCAGAGACTGCTCGCCAATCTCTTCGTTGAGGAAGACGATGACGATGGAGATGAAGTTGCCATGATTTTCAGAGAGAGAGAATATCCGGTGGTTCTTCAGCTGCCGGAGCCTAAACAGTGACCCTCAAAGGTTCAATTTCATTACGAGGTTGGTTCGTCTATTAAGACAAAATAGGAACGGGAACCGAACCGAGTCGATCCAAAATCAAAACGCAACAGAAAAAGATCCAAATAAAATATTTATAAAAAAAAAACCATCGGACAGACCAGAGAGAGAGAGAGAGTAATTATATATTATAAAAAGAAAAAGTTGGAAACAGAACCAGATCCAATCAATTCATCCTCCCCCCTTAACGAATCGGTTTTTGCTTGGGTCTAGTTTGAGGGAGAATTGAATTGCATTGAAAAATTTTCTTTGCATAAATAAATTACTCGTAATGCTTAGGAATTGCGAATATTGGTAAGTCTGAATCAAATTGAATATGATACCTTACTTCATATACGAAATTCCAAATTTTGATTGAATTTTAAAAATAAAGGTGCATTTTGTAAATGAAAAAAATTACATTTTATTATTATAATAAGTTAACAATCAAGTCCATTTACTTTCTTATATTTTTGTCATTAGCGCAACTAAACACTAGATTAGATAAATTGTCTCTAATCTAGTGCTCTAATCTAGTGTTCTATACATCACATACTCCGTAGTCCTCAAGAAATAAAAATATTGTTTTTCGTGGGCAAAGGAAATAAAAAAAAATTACTTATAAGTTAGAGAGTAATTATTGACATGTTGATAATTATGTCTACAATGTGCAGCTAAAGAGAACTTTGCTAGTGTGCAGTTATGGGCTGGGCTGTCCCTACGTGTTGGGCCCCTCTTGTGCCCAAAGCGAAAGGGTTCGATCTCGAAGGACGAGATAGACGAGGGGGACGGGAATTCTGCGTGCAGTAGCCCATTGTAGAAAGCGCTCGGACTCACCGAGTTCGCTTGTTAAACGACGAACCTGTGCGTTTCGTAAATGTTAAACCCTCCTTTCTGTCTCCCATCCACAGAGACTCGGTAGAGAAGAAGCTATGGCTTTTGCTTCATCAGTTCACACTGGCATGGCGGTTCAGCGCTTACCATCCTCTCTCTGCGATCACCTCCTCTTGGACCACCCCCGCCCGAACCGTTTGCTTATGCCACGTCACCCTCCCTCCCGTCCCGTACTTGCTCTGTCTCGCCGCCGAAACACCAGCTCTTCAACCCCCGCGTCTCCCTCGTCGAAGAAAAAGAAGGTAAAGGTGGTCTGAGCTTGTTTGGTTCCGAGAAATAAAAAAGATATCTTCTTTTTAGTTCATATCTTTGTTTGGCTTGGACATTTCCTGTTGTATTGTTCTTTTAGTGAGATTAAAAAAAGTATTTTGCTGTTTGTCATTTCTGGAATTCGTAACCATAATTGTGTGAATTGTATTATTCTAATGCGATGTATTTCGTTTAGCAGAAAATTCTGCCTCGTAATGATGATGATGATGTTGACGAGGATGCCTTTGAAGCACTCTTTAGTCAACTGGAAGAGGATCTTAAAAATGATGACCTATCCCTAGATGACGGTGATGATGAGATAAGCGAAGAAGACCTTGCCAGACTTGAGCAAGAGTTAGCGGAGGCACTAGGAGATGATGATATAGGAATGTCGAGCTCACCTGCAGATGATTCTGAAGGAGATAATAATGCTGAAGAAGATGACGATGAAAAGGAGGAAAGGCCGGTGAAGCTTAGGAATTGGCAACTTCGAAGATTGGCTTTAGCTTTAAAAGCCGGCCGCCGTAAAACTAGTGTATGTATCTGAATTTGATCTTCGTGTTATTTGCCGAAAATTGTCGTTGCTAAGAGAGACTTAACGATGTCAACACGGTGTTGAATGTTGCATAGGCATTCCTGCTACCTCTATCTGTACCCAAGTGTGCATAATGTTGAATTTGGGGTGAAGTATAGGTGGGGATAATCATTGTGGGAATGATCATATCTCAAGCCTGTTAGGACCTTGGCGTTTTCTCCATGTATCTTGAACTCTCTCCAATTTCCCATTGTGATGACAATGGGGGTGCTTGCTTGCGGATTGAAATTTCTCTTGTGTTGCTTAACCATTTAAGCCAACTGCTAGAATTTAGTGCAGCGATCAAGTTGAGTTTACTGTATGTCAAACACATTTCATGGTACTGCCTTTTCATTCTTATAAAAAGCAAAGGCGCATCGGTTGTTTTCTGCTAGGACGGGCTATCTGAAGGCGAACTGGGCTGAGGTTCTGCCTTGTTCATCTCTGCATTAGTTTAGTTTACACTGAATCATCTTAGAAGCTATGAATTTGTTTGTAGCTCAGTTTAATTTGGTTATGTTTTGCCTGAAAATACTCCATGAATCTCAAGCTAAAGGATAAGGATTTGACTGAAGGAAGTTTGTTTTTTGTTTGTGGGAGGAACCTAAAGCAGAAACCTTCTTTGAACTTCCATGTTCAGTAAGATAGATGCTTCTTCCACTTAGGTCGTTAGGTGGTTTCATATACTGATGATAATGAGTTCCGATAACCTAGCTTAGGAGAAAAAATAAAAATAGAAAGGTTCCCATTACCTAGCATTGTAATTTTTTGAATCCCTGATTTCCTCGTTTTGTAGATCAAGAGTCTCGCTGCTGAGCTTTGTCTCGATAGGGCTGTTGTTCTTGAATTTCTTCGTGACCCTCCTCCGAATCTTCTGTTGATGAGTGCTGCTTTACCTGATGACCCGGCACCAACAGTAGCAGTATCACTGCCTGAACCGAAACCCATGGAAACTAATCCAATTGAGACAAGTGCGGATGCTGCAGATCCTGGGACCAAGGTGCAAGTTCCTGTTCATGTCATGCAACATAGATGGGCAGCCCAAAAGAGACTGAAAAAAGTGCAAGTTGAAACCCTTGAAAGAGTTTATGGAAGAACAAAGCGCCCCACTGTAAGTTCTCTCTCTCTCTCTCTCTTGTCCCTTTGGCATCAATATTGAGAGTTTTATGTCGAGAGAAGTTTTGTTATTCATAACCGATTTCCTTAAAAAGACTTTCAAGGTTCGTTATTGTCAAAAGAGGTCTAGTTTTTTAGTCAGACTACACGCTTTTTAACTGTTTTCTACGGTTGCGTGTGCTGCCATTACTGTCCAATTCTGGCATTTTTATCCATGAAACGCACAAGTTTCTAATTGTGGTAACTAGGATACTGATTTCGAGTTTTATGTTCTTACGGTCTGTAAATTGAAAACAATGCAGAATGCAATGATCAGTAGTATCGTTCACGTGACGAACTTACCCCGTAAAAGAGTTGTGAAATGGTTTGAAGACAAACGTGTTGAAGATGGAGTTTCTGGCCATCGCGCTCCATATCAACGGTCCCTTCCTGGAGCTGTATAGTTTGCTTAAAGACTGTAAAAGTATGTAATAAGTTTTGTCCGTGATGACGTTGATGGAGTACATATGTAATGCTTTCTACTTTTCCGAGAAATACGTAGAAAATCTGACTGGAAATTACCATAAGCCTATACCATGGCATTCTTTCTTCGCGAGATAATATTGCTCTAGTTCAGTAGAAGATTTGGGCCATTCCTCATGGTAGAATATGTCTTTGGGCCAAAGTGCATGACCCCATGGATTGAAGAATTGGGCCGGGTTACCGGCTTTAAAAAACTAGATCCTGGCAATAACCCCGAGTAAGTGAAGGACCCACCTGCAATTTAGAAAGAAAAAAAAAAAAAAGAAGAAGACCCACCTGCAGTTTTGCTCGTGTGTGGCACGTGCCAGACGCCGCAATGAACGACATTCGTACATGATAGGTGGCTTAATAAAACTTTATTTTTACCGAACATATTTTAAAATTTTATTTTTATTTTTTATCACTGATTCTAATATATCTATTTTTTAACATCAACCGTACACTTTAAACAAAATTTTACTAAAACTTTCCTGAAATTTTATGTCCAAACGCTATTACCAGTTATTTCTTAATTGCAATTTGCAAAAGGCGCGCGCCCTCGAAATCGAGACCACCATTCTCCGCCAGCGCATTATCTCGTCCCAATTCATTGCATCTCGTTTCCTACTTCTGTCCCATCCGTCCGATCCAGACCTAATCCGACGGCCTCAAAACTCCCACGCCTCTCCTCTATAAACCTTTGATTCACGCCACTCCTCATGGCTTATGTCTATCCACGCTATCGCTCTCATTTCCGTCGGATCTACATAAATCTAACGGCCACAAATTGCTCTGAACAGATCCCCTGTTATTTTTCAGGCCGTGAAATTGATGTCCCGCTCTTTACTCTCTCTAAAGCCCAGACAGATTGCCGTGTCTCTGTCTCTCTCTCCGTCTATGCAGCTTGTTGACGCAATGCAAGAGCAGGCAACGAGTTCCATTGCGGCGAATTCTCTGCCTTCAAGCAGCGAAAGATCTTCAAGCTCAGCTCTTCAACTTGAAGTCAAAGAAGGTCGAATTTTCTCGCTGTAAAACTTTCTCTACTACTGTCAAACAGGTTCTCTTTATTTGGTATCCCTGCTTGATCTTGCTCTCTTTGATTTTAAAATGATTCTAAGATACGCATTTGATTTTTTCAAATGCTAAACTTTTCCCCTGTGCGAAGTTAGATTCATCAAATCTGTAGCTTTCCCCACCTCCCTACCAATTATTAACCTTCTTCATGAAACGAATAGGTAATCCTTTTCCCATCTGATTTTTGTAAATGTCGAGGTTTTACCAACTAGGACTTTCTTATTTTGCCCGGAATAACTTTTCCAGGGAAAATCCTCGAGTGTGACGATACCCCCCACGTCTTGCATTTGTAACTATTTCTCTTATTAAAATGTTTGATGCTCCTTTCTCCGATATTTTAGGTTTGGAGAGTGATGAGGAGATCAGGAGGGTACCGGAGATAGGTGGGGAATCTGCGGGAACCTCCGCCTCCGGTCGAGGCACCGGTTCAGTGGCCGGTCCAGACCGGGTTCGAGTATCGGGGGAAGGTCAGAGGAAGAGAGGCAGAAGTCCAGCAGACAAAGAAAGCAAGCGGCTAAGAGGTATTAGTTTATTACTGTTCCTGCCACTTTCTTCCTACATATCCGTTTTGTTTTGTGGGGCCAGTGGCATTTTGGTGATATTGTGCATTTTGGTTGTCCATAAATGTGTTAAAAGATTGCTGAGGAACAGAGTTTCAGCACAGCAAGCAAGGGAGAGGAAGAAGGCCTACTTGACTGACTTGGAAACTCGGGTGAAAGAGTTGGAGAGGAAGAACTCTGAGCTCGAAGAGAGGCTGTCCACCTTGCAGAATGAGAATCAGATGCTTAGACATGTATATACTTTGTACCATCGAATTATTATGATCATGATGTTTAACATAATTGTTCTTTGGAAGGGCATTGTCGGTAATTACGTACTCATTGTATTCTATTCATAATGCATGCACCGGATTTAAGTATCGTGATTGCCAACCCATCATTATGTGCCTAGTGGCTTTTATATATTTCTAGTGAATATTCATCACGTATGATTGTTGAGGGCCATGTCGTTGGATGATAATTAGTTGATTAGGTGTGTGAGGGGGGTCTACATGACAGCAGCTCTATGGCAGGGTCTGCATCATCAGAGCATATTTGCTTAAAGTGTTATGTTTTTCTTAACTCAATTAGAGTTTCGCATGGCATCTAAATTATGTGCAATTTATTGATTTGATTTGATTTGCAGATATTGAAGAACACTACAGCAAGCAGGAAAGGAGGAAGCAGTGGTCCAAATGCCAATGATGCGTAGTTGTAATTTTAGGTTTTATTGTGATAAGTATATATCTTAGGTACAAAAGTGGGCTTTGTAAGAGATGTATATTGTTGAGGGGATGAGTGTGTACTTAATCCTAAGTACATTGTGAAATACAAGACTCAGAGAAAGGATCTTGATGTGCTTGATCCAAGATTTAGCTGTTTTCTCGTGTTGTATTTCGTGTAGGACCTATTTCGCCTATCAGTATGCAATCCGGGCTGGGCTGCCCCCGTTGTGGCGGTAGCCAGGCGGAAGGCGAAGCCAGGGCATTGACAGTGATGGAAGGTGACAAGGAGGATTGGTATAGTATTGTCAACCGCTCAAGTGGTGGTGACTGGCTGATTGCTGATGGTGGAAATTTAACAGGGTGCGTTGAGGCTTGAAATGGTTGGAAACGCTAGGTGGGTGAATGGTTTGGTTCAGTAAGCGTCTTTGGACTAATTCTATCCTCGTTGTATATGCTTTCGAAATTTGCCAAATTGGAATCCATTTGCCAAGGGAGTTTTGAACTTCCTCTCTTTTATACCCCTCTATGTACTATGGATTGGGATTGCTCAGAGGACAAATCAAAAGTATATGCAAAAGGCTGAGAAAAGGGGATGGCCCCCCTTGTTCTTCCCGGGGCTTCGTCACTGTTCTCAGACATTTCCCTTAAAGCCATGTGTCGGCATCTCTTTCGCTCTCCCTCTCCTTCTCTCTCTCTCTCTGTTATGTATAGCTAGTGTTGAACTGTTTTTCTCGATTCCATAGTCTCAAGAGGAAAATATACAACGCGTCCTGAAGATCTGGTCTTGTGCAAAAATGAGCCAAATTAGACGTCCTTTCGAAGAATCAAATACATTCACCGGCCATTCTTCACAAGCAGCAGCCACTTGGGAGACTACAGCAGATCTGGTTTGTGCTCTTATTTTTCTTCTGAAGTCCAGGACTACAACAAAGCGTTGGCCCTGAAATATAAAAGTGACAAGTTGGGTTTTTCAAATTCTCTCCTAAGCACCAACGGGCCGAATGGTTATATTTGTTGGTGATTTGAAAATTTTTTTATATGTTTTTTTTTTTTTTTTGGATGTTTGTGAGAATTTTGGGTCTACAGTGGATATGTTTGGAGAGAGAATGTTCTTGGAGTAATGTCATAGTATTCTTCCAAGAAAAAATTAAAAGTAAATATATACTGAAGGTTTCAATATTTTTATTTAAAAAATATTTTATATATTACTTTTTTTTAATGAATTTTAAATATTTTTAATAATTTTGTTTTTTAGGTACATTTCGTTATTTTGTATATGATTTAACGGACATTCTAAAAAAAGGGGGTGATAATTGATCATGATCGAAACATAAGAAATGTAAATAGTTGTTTTGAAATTTATAAGGGTATGATTGATTTTGACTTATAATTAGAGAGTTAGTATGACATTATTCCAAGTTTTTTAAATTTGTTCTTTTGTAGAATGTTAGAATACAAAAAATATGTTTGGAAATAAGATTTTTGTGACGAAAGTTTTTATGAATTTCAGCTAGAGTTCTTTTAGTTGTTATATTGTTTCTCATGTAAATTGAGTCTAATAATTAGATAGACAATTTTATTACATATTGAAGTATTTTTTGTATGAAAAAATTATGTTTGAATTATCAAGATCATAAACACAAACATCTATCTTCTACTTCCTATATCAGTCTTAATTTTCTAGAGTATAACAATCAATTTTGGTAATATGTGAAAAATATCATTAGTCCTCATTGTTAAGAGAAAAAAAAAGATAAATGCAAAATCAGTCTTGTGTTATATGCGAAAATCGAATTAGTCCCTGTGATAATAAAATCATAAAATTAGTCCCTATGATCTCACAAAAATCTTTCCAAACATATTTTTTGTATTCTAACATTCTACAAAAGAACAAATTTAAAAAACTTGGAATAATGTCATACTAACTCTCTAATTATAAGTCAAAATCAATCATACCCTTATAAATTTCAAAACAACTATTTACATTTCTTATGTTTCGATCATGATCAATTATCACCCCCTCTTTTAGAATGTCCGTTAAATCATATACAAAATAACGAAATGTACCTAAAAAACAAAATTATTAAAATATTTAAAAATTCATTAAAAAAAAGTATATATAAAAAGTAATATTTTTAAAATAAAAATATTGAAACCAGTATATATTTACTTTTAATTTTTTCTTGGAAGAATACTATGACATTACTCCAAGAACATTCTCTCTCCAAACATATCCACTGTAGACCCAAAATTCTCACAAACATCCAAAAAAAAAAAAAAAAAACATATAAAAAAATTTTCAAATCACCAACAAATATAACCATCTATTCGGCCCGTTGGTGCTTAGGAGAGAATTTGAAAAACCCAACTTGTCACTTTTATATTTCAGGGCCAACGCTTTGTTGTAGTCCTGGACTTCAGAAGAAAAATAAGAGCACAAACCAGATCTGCTGTAGTCTCCCAAGTGGCTGCTGCTTGTGAAGAATGGCCGGTGAATGTATTTGATTCTTCGAAAGGACGTCTAATTTGGCTCATTTTTGCACAAGACCAGATCTTCAGGACGCGTTGTATATTTTCCTCTTGAGACTATGGAATCGAGAAAAACAGTTCAACACTAGCTATACATAACAGAGAGAGAGAGAGAGGAGAGGGAGAGCGAAAGAGATGCCGACACATGGCTTTAAGGGAAATGTCTGAGAACAGTGACGAAGCCCCGGGAAGAACAAGGGGGGCCATCCCCTTTTCTCAGCCTTTTGCATATACTTTTGATTTGTCCTCTGAGCAATCCCAATCCATAGTACATAGAGGGGTATAAAAGAGAGGAAGTTCAAAACTCCCTTGGCAAATGGATTCCAATTTGGCAAATTTCGAAAGCATATACAACGAGGATAGAATTAGTCCAAAGACGCTTACTGAACCAAACCATTCACCCACCTAGCGTTTCCAACCATTTCAAGCCTCAACGCACCCTGTTAAATTTCCACCATCAGCAATCAGCCAGTCACCACCACTTGAGCGGTTGACAATACTATACCAATCCTCCTTGTCACCTTCCATCACTGTCAATGCCCTGGCTTCGCCTTCCGCCTGGCTACCGCCACAACGGGGGCAGCCCAGCCCGGATTGCATACTGATAGGCGAAATAGGTCCTACACGAAATACAACACGAGAAAACAGCTAAATCTTGGATCAAGCACATCAAGATCCTTTCTCTGAGTCTTGTATTTCACAATGTACTTAGGATTAAGTACACACTCATCCCCTCAACAATATACATCTCTTACAAAGCCCACTTTTTACCTAAGATATATACTTATCACAATAAAACCTAAAATTACAACTACGCATCATTGGCATTTGGACCACTGCTTCCTCCTTTCCTGCTTGCTGTAGTGTTCTTCAATATCTGCAAATCAAATCAAATCAATAAATTGCACATAATTTAGATGCCATGCGAAACTCTAATTGAGTTAAGAAAAACATAACACTTTAAGCAAATATGCTCTGATGATGCAGACCCTGCCATAGAGCTGCTGTCATGTAGACCCCCCTCACACACCTAATCAACTAATTATCATCCAACGACATGGCCCTCAACAATCATACGTGATGAATATTCACTAGAAATATATAAAAGCCACTAGGCACATAATGATGGGTTGGCAATCACGATACTTAAATCCGGTGCATGCATTATGAATAGAATACAATGAGTACGTAATTACCGACAATGCCCTTCCAAAGAACAATTATGTTAAACATCATGATCATAATAATTCGATGGTACAAAGTATATACATGTCTAAGCATCTGATTCTCATTCTGCAAGGTGGACAGCCTCTCTTCGAGCTCAGAGTTCTTCCTCTCCAACTCTTTCACCCGAGTTTCCAAGTCAGTCAAGTAGGCCTTCTTCCTCTCCCTTGCTTGCTGTGCTGAAACTCTGTTCCTCAGCAATCTTTTAACACATTTATGGACAACCAAAATGCACAATATCACCAAAATGCCACTGGCCCCACAAAACAAAACGGATATGTAGGAAGAAAGTGGCAGGAACAGTAATAAACTAATACCTCTTTAGCCGCTTGCTTTCTTTGTCTGCTGGACTTCTGCCTCTCTTCCTCTGACCTTCCCCCGATACTCGAACCCGGTCTGGACCGGCCACTGAACCGGTGCCTCGACCGGAGGCGGAGGTTCCCGCAGATTCCCCACCTATCTCCGGTACCCTCCTGATCTCCTCATCACTCTCCAAACCTAAAATATCGGAGAAAGGAGCATCAAACATTTTAATAAGAGAAATAGTTACAAATGCAAGACGTGGGGGGTATCGTCACACTCGAGGATTTTCCCTGGAAAAGTTATTCCGGGCAAAATAAGAAAGTCCTAGTTGGTAAAACCTCGACATTTACAAAAATCAGATGGGAAAAGGATTACCTATTCGTTTCATGAAGAAGGTTAATAATTGGTAGGGAGGTGGGGAAAGCTACAGATTTGATGAATCTAACTTCGCACAGGGGAAAAGTTTAGCATTTGAAAAAATCAAATGCGTATCTTAGAATCATTTTAAAATCAAAGAGAGCAAGATCAAGCAGGGATACCAAATAAAGAGAACCTGTTTGACAGTAGTAGAGAAAGTTTTACAGCGAGAAAATTCGACCTTCTTTGACTTCAAGTTGAAGAGCTGAGCTTGAAGATCTTTCGCTGCTTGAAGGCAGAGAATTCGCCGCAATGGAACTCGTTGCCTGCTCTTGCATTGCGTCAACAAGCTGCATAGACGGAGAGAGAGACAGAGACACGGCAATCTGTCTGGGCTTTAGAGAGAGTAAAGAGCGGGACATCAATTTCACGGCCTGAAAAATAACAGGGGATCTGTTCAGAGCAATTTGTGGCCGTTAGATTTATGTAGATCCGACGGAAATGAGAGCGATAGCGTGGATAGACATAAGCCATGAGGAGTGGCGTGAATCAAAGGTTTATAGAGGAGAGGCGTGGGAGTTTTGAGGCCGTCGGATTAGGTCTGGATCGGACGGATGGGACAGAAGTAGGAAACGAGATGCAATGAATTGGGACGAGATAATGCGCTGGCGGAGAATGGTGGTCTCGATTTCGAGGGCGCGCGCCTTTTGCAAATTGCAATTAAGAAATAACTGGTAATAGCGTTTGGACATAAAATTTCAGGAAAGTTTTAGTAAAATTTTGTTTAAAGTGTACGGTTGATGTTAAAAAATAGATATATTAGAATCAGTGATAAAAATATAAAATTTTAAAATATGTTCGGTAAAAATAAAGTTTTATTAAGCCACCTATCATGTACGAATGTCGTTCATTGCGGCGTCTGGCACGTGCCACACACGAGCAAAACTGCAGGTGGGTCTTCTTCTTTTTTTTTTTTTTCTTTCTAAATTGCAGGTGGGTCCTTCACTTACTCGGGGTTATTGCCAGGATCTAGTTTTTTAAAGCCGGTAACCCGGCCCAATTCTTCAATCCATGGGGTCATGCACTTTGGCCCAAAGACATATTCTACCATGAGGAATGGCCCAAATCTTCTACTGAACTAGAGCAATATTATCTCGCGAAGAAAGAATGCCATGGTATAGGCTTATGGTAATTTCCAGTCAGATTTTCTACGTATTTCTCGGAAAAGTAGAAAGCATTACATATGTACTCCATCAACGTCATCACGGACAAAACTTATTACATACTTTTACAGTCTTTAAGCAAACTATACAGCTCCAGGAAGGGACCGTTGATATGGAGCGCGATGGCCAGAAACTCCATCTTCAACACGTTTGTCTTCAAACCATTTCACAACTCTTTTACGGGGTAAGTTCGTCACGTGAACGATACTACTGATCATTGCATTCTGCATTGTTTTCAATTTACAGACCGTAAGAACATAAAACTCGAAATCAGTATCCTAGTTACCACAATTAGAAACTTGTGCGTTTCATGGATAAAAATGCCAGAATTGGACAGTAATGGCAGCACACGCAACCGTAGAAAACAGTTAAAAAGCGTGTAGTCTGACTAAAAAACTAGACCTCTTTTGACAATAACGAACCTTGAAAGTCTTTTTAAGGAAATCGGTTATGAATAACAAAACTTCTCTCGACATAAAACTCTCAATATTGATGCCAAAGGGACAAGAGAGAGAGAGAGAGAGAACTTACAGTGGGGCGCTTTGTTCTTCCATAAACTCTTTCAAGGGTTTCAACTTGCACTTTTTTCAGTCTCTTTTGGGCTGCCCATCTATGTTGCATGACATGAACAGGAACTTGCACCTTGGTCCCAGGATCTGCAGCATCCGCACTTGTCTCAATTGGATTAGTTTCCATGGGTTTCGGTTCAGGCAGTGATACTGCTACTGTTGGTGCCGGGTCATCAGGTAAAGCAGCACTCATCAACAGAAGATTCGGAGGAGGGTCACGAAGAAATTCAAGAACAACAGCCCTATCGAGACAAAGCTCAGCAGCGAGACTCTTGATCTACAAAACGAGGAAATCAGGGATTCAAAAAATTACAATGCTAGGTAATGGGAACCTTTCTATTTTTATTTTTTCTCCTAAGCTAGGTTATCGGAACTCATTATCATCAGTATATGAAACCACCTAACGACCTAAGTGGAAGAAGCATCTATCTTACTGAACATGGAAGTTCAAAGAAGGTTTCTGCTTTAGGTTCCTCCCACAAACAAAAAACAAACTTCCTTCAGTCAAATCCTTATCCTTTAGCTTGAGATTCATGGAGTATTTTCAGGCAAAACATAACCAAATTAAACTGAGCTACAAACAAATTCATAGCTTCTAAGATGATTCAGTGTAAACTAAACTAATGCAGAGATGAACAAGGCAGAACCTCAGCCCAGTTCGCCTTCAGATAGCCCGTCCTAGCAGAAAACAACCGATGCGCCTTTGCTTTTTATAAGAATGAAAAGGCAGTACCATGAAATGTGTTTGACATACAGTAAACTCAACTTGATCGCTGCACTAAATTCTAGCAGTTGGCTTAAATGGTTAAGCAACACAAGAGAAATTTCAATCCGCAAGCAAGCACCCCCATTGTCATCACAATGGGAAATTGGAGAGAGTTCAAGATACATGGAGAAAACGCCAAGGTCCTAACAGGCTTGAGATATGATCATTCCCACAATGATTATCCCCACCTATACTTCACCCCAAATTCAACATTATGCACACTTGGGTACAGATAGAGGTAGCAGGAATGCCTATGCAACATTCAACACCGTGTTGACATCGTTAAGTCTCTCTTAGCAACGACAATTTTCGGCAAATAACACGAAGATCAAATTCAGATACATACACTAGTTTTACGGCGGCCGGCTTTTAAAGCTAAAGCCAATCTTCGAAGTTGCCAATTCCTAAGCTTCACCGGCCTTTCCTCCTTTTCATCGTCATCTTCTTCAGCATTATTATCTCCTTCAGAATCATCTGCAGGTGAGCTCGACATTCCTATATCATCATCTCCTAGTGCCTCCGCTAACTCTTGCTCAAGTCTGGCAAGGTCTTCTTCGCTTATCTCATCATCACCGTCATCTAGGGATAGGTCATCATTTTTAAGATCCTCTTCCAGTTGACTAAAGAGTGCTTCAAAGGCATCCTCGTCAACATCATCATCATCATTACGAGGCAGAATTTTCTGCTAAACGAAATACATCGCATTAGAATAATACAATTCACACAATTATGGTTACGAATTCCAGAAATGACAAACAGCAAAATACTTTTTTTAATCTCACTAAAAGAACAATACAACAGGAAATGTCCAAGCCAAACAAAGATATGAACTAAAAAGAAGATATCTTTTTTATTTCTCGGAACCAAACAAGCTCAGACCACCTTTACCTTCTTTTTCTTCGACGAGGGAGACGCGGGGGTTGAAGAGCTGGTGTTTCGGCGGCGAGACAGAGCAAGTACGGGACGGGAGGGAGGGTGACGTGGCATAAGCAAACGGTTCGGGCGGGGGTGGTCCAAGAGGAGGTGATCGCAGAGAGAGGATGGTAAGCGCTGAACCGCCATGCCAGTGTGAACTGATGAAGCAAAAGCCATAGCTTCTTCTCTACCGAGTCTCTGTGGATGGGAGACAGAAAGGAGGGTTTAACATTTACGAAACGCACAGGTTCGTCGTTTAACAAGCGAACTCGGTGAGTCCGAGCGCTTTCTACAATGGGCTACTGCACGCAGAATTCCCGTCCCCCTCGTCTATCTCGTCCTTCGAGATCGAACCCTTTCGCTTTGGGCACAAGAGGGGCCCAACACGTAGGGACAGCCCAGCCCATAACTGCACACTAGCAAAGTTCTCTTTAGCTGCACATTGTAGACATAATTATCAACATGTCAATAATTACTCTCTAACTTATAAGTAATTTTTTTTTATTTCCTTTGCCCACGAAAAACAATATTTTTATTTCTTGAGGACTACGGAGTATGTGATGTATAGAACACTAGATTAGAGCACTAGATTAGAGACAATTTATCTAATCTAGTGTTTAGTTGCGCTAATGACAAAAATATAAGAAAGTAAATGGACTTGATTGTTAACTTATTATAATAATAAAATGTAATTTTTTTCATTTACAAAATGCACCTTTATTTTTAAAATTCAATCAAAATTTGGAATTTCGTATATGAAGTAAGGTATCATATTCAATTTGATTCAGACTTACCAATATTCGCAATTCCTAAGCATTACGAGTAATTTATTTATGCAAAGAAAATTTTTCAATGCAATTCAATTCTCCCTCAAACTAGACCCAAGCAAAAACCGATTCGTTAAGGGGGGTGGATGAATTGATTGGATCTGGTTCTGTTTCCAACTTTTTCTTTTTATAATATATATAATTACTCTCTCTCTCTCTCTCTGGTCTGTCCGATGGTTTATTTTTTTATAAATATTTTATTTGGATCTTTTTCTGTTGCGTTTTGATTTTGGATCGACTCGGTTCGGTTCCCCGTTCCTATTTTGTCTTAATAGACGAACCAACCTCGTAATGAAATTGAACCTTTGAGGGTCACTGTTTAGGCTCCGGCAGCTGAAGAACCACCGGATATTCTCTCTCTCTGAAAATCATGGCAACTTCATCTCCATCGTCATCGTCTTCCTCAACGAAGAGATTGGCGAGCAGTCTCTGGACAATAGCATCGCGCATCTTCTTCTTCCTAATCATCCTTCAGATCCCTCTTTTCAGGTACAACGTTTTTCGCACTCTTCCTCACGTCACACTCCCTACCCGCACAAACCCAATTTGCTATTTTGTAACTGTACTCTTCCATTCTTCAGAGCCCTCTGTAGTCTGTTTTGTTTCATTCCAAGTATCTTGTCTGTTTTGTCATTCATTGCCCAATTTTTGTTTTTCCACGCTTGCTGTCTCGCACTCAAACTTGCTGCTCTTTGTGTCTTGGCATCTGGCTGTTGCTGATGAATCTCTCTAACTTGCGAAAGCTCTAAAAGGAATTGAGGCTTTTTTCAAAGCACTGAACATCTTTATACGTTATTAAATGGCTACCCAAAAGGAATATAGAATTTAAGGAGAGAAAATATATGCCGTCATACAAATTCTTCAACTTGCAAGCAAAAATCTTGATCCTATCAATTGGTATCGTGTTTTTTTTTTTTTTGGGCAATTGGAATCGTGGTTGATATATGAAAATGTATACGGAGGAAAAGTAATTTGGGATCCGCGTCGAGTTCTTGTCGAAATGTTATTATGCGACCTGTTTTTTAGTAGAAAGTAAATTGTTTTCGCTGGTTTTCATGTTTTAGGGTCTGGATTTGTGTTGACCTTTTCATTTATTTCTGTATTTTCCCCATAACGTCTGTTTGGAATTTGAAGGTGTTTCAATGTTTAAGCTTTGGATCTGTTCCTCTACACTTTCTTCATTGACGTAGCAACGGGACAGTGACTAAAGATCTTTGTCCATTTGTCCTGATTGCATGGTTTTTTTTTACCTCTCCATTTTTCTCATTTTGTTTGAGGCGTGCCGAATCGAGAATGAAATGCAGAAATAGGGGAAGGGTTCCAAACCCCTTTTTTTTGGTTTAAGGGCTGCTCGCCCTACCGAAGTACCATGAAGACAATGCGGTACTTTGTTGCGGCATTTGAGTTAGGGACTAATTTTTTTTTTTTACGTTGACAGGGTCCCATGCAGATCTGGAATGTGTACAACACCGTTGCATGTCACATCCTCCCAATTGATTGCAAGTGAAATCTTTCCTGTTGTTGTTGTGAAAACCCTTTTGTTCCCTGGAGCTGTTGCACATGGCCTTGTCAAGAACATGACTGTTCCAAGCTGGGATAGCCTGCTAGAAATCTATAACTTGACCGGTGTGAAGGAAGCACCTGCACTAACGGATCTCCAACGTTTAGAGGTTCTGTTTCATATCTATTCATTGCCCTTTATAACGATTAATGGTTCCTCCATACATGATTCTTGCTAAGCCCACGACAGCGACCGATTAGGACAAAATACTCTACACCTTCATCAATGAGGAACTATTTTCGTTTGGTGTGCTTTGTTCCCCAATCGATATTCCATCCTATTAGTGCTCCACATGTCATTGATGATGATTTGATTTCATTTTCAAGAACTTGAGAATATCATCAAGTTGGCAGCCAAATCTTCTTTTGGTTCTTGGTAGCATGCTTGACGGTGAGACATGCATCTGTAAGCAGACACACACATGCACACTTTAGAATTACTGACTGGTTCTGATTTCCTTTATAATCTCCAAGCAACTGTAGTATTCATTCACTGGTTGAATGAATGTCTTTCTGTCTGTCCTTTTCACTAATTTAAATGCTACCTGTGACTCAATTATGATTTCTCATTTTAGCTATCAGTTTTCTCATCTCAATGATCTGGTCTTTATTCCAGGTTCTTGCGGGAAGCTACTTCTGTGTGGCGGGAGCATTTGTGGGTCTTCTAAGACCAGGGAGGATGAGTATGTTCGGGACACTTCTTGTAATTTGGGGCCTCGTCAAGGAAGGGATTTTGGGAAAGCCAGCTAATACAGATCCTTCAAAAGGCGTTTATGTCTACCCAACAATGTTGATTGCCCTGATCTGTGCCTTCTCATCTGTAAAGTATGACGTGAAGAAGGTTGTTAGAAGTGCTCCTGCGGACCCATCGCAAAGCCTCTTCAGAGGTCATCAAAATCCAAGCTGAAATGAGTTGAAATGTACTCTTCTGATTTTTGTCATGCATCCCTGCCAAAACCTTTCTGTAGAATTTTTTGTTAATTATGAAAGTTCAGTTGTTTCCCCGTATATATCCAAGTAAAGAACACGTTGATGTAGAAGTGGCCCAATGGAGACTACCCGAGGTGTATAGGCTTTTTCGTTGATATGATGGAGGTATTCTGAAACTTTATAGATACTACATTCACAAGATAAGGGACACAAGCTTTCCAAATTCTTTTTCATTGTGTTTACCATTAGAGAATATGGGTTCTCAATGTCGAATGAAGCATGATCGCTTCTGTGCGTTTGCTTTCTTTCAGCGTAGATGAATGCCATTTTTGTAATCAAAACAAGATGGTGGTAATTGCTGGCCAGACACGAAAACAATTCACACAACTCTGAAAGAAAAAAAAACAAACAAAGAGATATTATTATGTCCTTTTCAATTGTCCTGTTTATAGTCTAAATCATCAGAGTTGTGTTAATTGTCTTCGTGTCTAGCCAGCGATTACCTCCATCTTTTTCGATCACAAAAATGGCATTCTGTCTACACCGAAAGAAGCAAATGCAAGGAAGCATTCATTGGAAAAAAGAAGCTGGAAAGCTTGTCTCCCTTTAAATCTGAATGTAGTGTCTATAGAGTTCCTGAACACCTTCTCATGGCAATGAAAAAAAAGCCTATACACATCTGGTAGTCTCCATTGGTTCGCTTCCCCATGGTAGGAATGGCTTAAAAGCTATGGAAGAACATACACTGAGGTACCTAAAGGATTTTATTGAACGGACAAATGAAAGCTTGGAGTTAATATCTAGGGAAGATACATGGTATTTTGCATAATGGATGTTTTCCCTTTTTCTTGATCTGTTCGCTTAAGCCCTTCGTTGAAGAGAAAAAAAAAAAAACAACCCATAGAAAGCAAAGAGAGAAGGCATGGAAACTGAGCTAGTTCAGCTTTAGAAGCTTAATATATATATATACATAACGTATATGGATGCACTAAAACAAAATTACAAGTGCGTTACAATTTTGGTTAGTGAAGTATCGTAGTACGATTTACAGTTGATATATTAGAGTATTCTGCCAAGAACAAAATCGGACGGTGGAATTACAATCTCCAATCCCACTTGGCCATATTTTATTTTCTTGTCAATTCTCCAGTTGGTAAGTTGGCGACTGGATCATTCACGAGGGAGAACGAATTTGTTCATGTTCTACTTGAGCTTGTAAGCGGTTACATGCACTTCACCAATGTTTCTAGCCAAAGAAGGTTGAGAACCAAGTTTTGTCTGCAATGCTGCTCTGGGCCCTGCATCGGATAATTTTTATGTTGGGGACGATAACTTCGGATCTCGAAAAGTACACTGTACAATAATTGACTTGCGTTGACCCTTTTTTTTTTGTGCAAGTAGACGCCTTGACTTTTAGAGGAACCTGTTTCTTAGAAATGGAAAAGAGAGACTCTGATCTCCACTCATCAAAGGGAGAGGGAGCTCTGGCCTTTCGGTGGCACAGGTCTGGCAACGTGTCGGGTTATCTACCAGAGGCTAAACAAAATTCACTCCTTCATAGCAGGTAACATACTCTGTTTTCTGAGGGTTATACGTCTAACCTCTCCATTCTCTGGTTTTATCATATTCTACACTTTTCTGTTAAAACTCAAAATTGAATGTGTTTACTGTACTCCCGATCTCTGGTTGAGATCTAAATTAGCATAGTCTCTGGAGTCTGGAATATGTGTCCTCACCGCGTAATTGAAGTGCTAGAGAATGCTTTCAAGAGTCAGAACTAGGGAAGACAAACACAGAAAGGCCTCTTTTGCATATTTGTGCATCTTCACCTTGATCTTCTTAAGGATTTGCATGTGGAAGGACTTCAGATTTGCATTTAGGAAAAGGAGATTTGGGAAGTGTTTAGCTATTCTGTTTCCCATTGCAGGGATTTGACCTTGCCCATGAAGGTTAAATTTTACTATTTTTTATTCATATATTTTCCATTTTGTCATTATATCTCACGCAAATAGAAAGAGAAGATTCTGTGATGAGAGTACTGAATGAGTTCGTCTCTCGGCAAAAAGAAGATACCCTATATTTACAGTATCCAGTATGCAACTATTTTCTTCATTTGATTTTGCGCATGAAGTTTGAAAGAAGCTGGATTACCATAGAGATTCAAAGTGGTTGACACAAGACCGTGATTATAACTATTTTCCGTGAAAAAGACAAAACAGTGATCAAACTATATTCAGGGCTTTTCTGAAGATAGTTAGCTTTGCCAATTTTTGATGTTGATGTTGTAAACTACGAAAGGATTGTTCTTTCTGTGTTGTCAGTGATTCTCAACAACTTGTTTGATCACGACAATGGAATCCGTTGGCGCGGAACAAGGGCAAATCAACAGGAGCAATGATGCTTCATTTGACATAGAAAACCCTCATGCTCCATTGATTAACTCCATGGAAAAGGAGTTGGAAAGCTTATCTCCTTTATCCCCAGGATGCAGTATCTATAGAGTTCGAGAGCGACTCCGTGATGGCAACGAAAAAGCCTATACGCCTCAGGTTGTCTCTATTGGCCCATTTCACCATGGTAAGAATAACTTAAAAGCCATGGAAGAACATAAAATGAGGTACTTGAAAGATTTCATTCAACGGACCAAGGAAAGCATGGGGTTGTACATAAAATTGTGAAGGAGAAGGAAGCAAGGCTGCGTGCTTGTTATGCAGAAACCATTCCGTTTAGCAGTGATGAATTTGTCAAAATCATCTTGGTGGATGCCGCCTTCATCATTGAGGTCTTCTTGTTTTCATATTTCAAGGAGCTGGAAGAAAAAAATGATCGCATATTTATCAAACCATGGATGAAAGGGGATATATGGCGTGACATCATATTGCTTGAAAATCAGATTCCATTCTTCATCCTTGAAGATCTTTTTGACCCAGACAAACTAATGGTCCAATCCCCTCATGGTGACAGACTTTCTCTGGTTGAGCTGTCATGTAACGTTTTCAAACAGGAAATGCATTTGAAAGAAACAGAAGACAAATTGAAGAAGACATGTTTTTCTAAAGTTGTACACTTAGTTGATCTCCTGAGACACTTATATCTACCTTCCAAGGAACAGAATAAAAGGCAACTTCAAATATCAACCACGCCAACTGTGACTGAGCTACACCGGGCCGGAATCAAGTTTAAGGTAGCGTCAAGCAAGAATATATTCGACATTCAATTCAATGAAGGGATTCTGGAAATCCCAAAATTTGTTATCCGTGTAAAAACAGAACTCCAGATTCGGAATATCATAGCCTTTGAGCAATGCCATTGCACAGAGACTTACATGAATGATTATGTTGTCATCATGGATCGCCTGGCTAACACTGCAAAGGATGTAGATTTATTGTCCAAATATGGAATTGTTGACAAGCGAGGCGACAACAGTGAAGCGGCAACTCTTATTAACAGGCTTTCTCGAGGGGCAATGTATAGCCATGAAAACTTCTACTTTGCTAGCCTTAGTGATGACTTGAACTCTTACTGCAGAGCATCCTGGCACGAGTGGAAGGCAAACTTGAAGCAAAATTATTTCAACACACCATGGGCTGTCATTTCTTTCATTGCAGCTGTTGTTCTCCTTCTACTCACTTTCACCCAGACCGTGAGTTCTGTTATCTCCATCAGCTAGGCGAAAGCAACATCGAAATGTAACCGTTTCATCACTCCATGGTGGTTCTTTCTATTATTGCTGCAGTTATACTTCTTGTGGCGAATGCATCTGTCTGTTATCTACCATCTCATGGTCTGGCTAGTTACTTCAAGAACCAGTTTTCTTTTGTGACTCTTTGATAAGACAGTTTTATTAAATTTGACAGCAATACATCGTGTTCTGATTGTATTCTGTAAACTATCTTCATTGAGTACGTAATGCTACAAAAATCAGTGCTACAACCTGGTTGAGACATTTTATCGAGCATATTCGCGGACGTATTCTGTTACACAAAACGGGTCGTGTAGATTCTACTCGGGTTTCTGAAAAAATTGTTGCGAGTTTATAAAAAAATGTTGAGTTTGTGAAAGAAGTGTGAGAATTTATAAAAAATTAATTTTGAAAATACATGGGATAAATCTTTCTAAATTTTTTGCTTGTTTCCTAAATAACGAATAGTTAGGAAATCATGATGTCGTGATTGTCTACATGTCTTTTATCTTAGCATTGGAATGTGTTGTTACAGCGCCAAGAAAGCCAGATGAGGACAAAAGCGATGAACAAAAGAAGAAGAAGACTGGAAAGGCCAAAAAGGGGCGGAAGTAATCCTGTTGCCTCGCTCAAAGAAAAACCCACTGGAATGTGACCATTTCATTTTTGTAGTGTATGGATCTCCGTGGACTGTGGGTTCCAGTGTCTCATGGTCCGCTAGTTCTATAACGAACAAGTTATCTTCTGTGTCGATTTAATAAGATACTGGATTTGCGTTTGCAAGCAAAAGGCCGTGCTGTGTACCGGCATTGTTACCGCTAAGTCATTTTACGTACAGACATGTAATAGAGAGTGAAGCAAGAACAAAAAGTTTAAGTGGTTCCGGCTTGAGACTTAAGTCTATCATCGAAAAAGTTTGGGAAGGTTACATAATTTCTTTTATTCAATATGATTCTAAGTATGTGTTTTAAGAAGTTAGGAAGGGTATATTTACAAAAATGGAGGAGATAGATCTTCACAAATTATGATCCTTAATTTGTGATTTAATCAAAGAACTCAATCAAGGCTCCTTGATTGAGAACCATGAATCTCCTTAATTAATAGTTAATATACCAAATGGAAGTACCAAGTATGAGATTAAAAGGCTAAGATAGAACATATGGATCTTGTAGTTTTCTGTTCTTTAGAAATAAAAACTTTCACCGACTTGTTCTGCCTCTGAGATGCCCAAACAATATTTCACTGTGGTGATAGCTTAAAGAATCCCTTTGATAAAAAGAAAATGGGCTTGTTGGAGCTATGAAGCATAAAGAAGTTATTACATCCAACATATTCTTTTGAAGAAGACAATGACAGATAACAGAGGTAGAAGACAAGTGCACGACTTGCGGGAATTGCTTTGAATTTCATTGAATGAATAAAACATTAGTGTTTTAATGTTGGCATAATTTTGTATTAAAATTCAAATTCAAATTAAGTTGTATTTTAAATTTTGTCAAAGTGTTCAAGAGATTAGAAAGTTTTTTTCAAAGTTAAAAAAGATAAAGCCATCTTCAAAATGAAGAGTTATAAATAGCCCGCTGATGCAAAGTCCCTATTTGAAAATTTGAATTTTGAAATGATTCCTTTCTTTCATAATTCTTTTTGAAATAAAACTCAAACAACTCTATAAATACATAAAAAGATGGACCAAAAAAATTTGAAAGTTTATTGCAAGCTTTATTCAAATCCTTTAAATATTCGGCTCAAAAATATTTCATATTTTCTCAAGTTATCTAAATTCAATCAACCAATTTTAGATCTAGACTCAACAATTTTAGGATTTGTTCTTAAATTATTATTGATTTTTAAATAGAGAGAAAACACCTATTTCACCCTCTAGATGTTAATAGTCTAAAAAGGATTTTTCACCCTTCATGCTTTAAAGCTCAAAGTTTCTTTCGTTTACGAATAATGGGGATTTCTGGTCATGGCGAGTTTCACCAACGATTGATCTTGTTTTGGACATTTCTTCTTTAGTGACTGTTTTTGGGAGAGAAACTTCCTCTTATACAAGGAACGACCTTTTATATTATAAAGAGAGAGGCTCCGCCTTTTCAAAGATGGTGGTTGAAATTTCTTACATCTTTCCCACCACCTTTATTAGGTGATATGAAAGATGGAAGAAATTTTAAAGATCAGTATGAGTACTATGGAGAGCCAAGTCTTTGTTCAAAGTGAATAGCGTTACCATTTAAACAAGGACTTTCTGGTGACGGAAATAACAGTACGATACGATTTTAATATAATAAAATAATTATAATATAATCTCTCTTTACCCATTATATCATTATTTTACATTATAAAAAATATAAAAATTTATTCAAATCATTTTCTCTCATTTTTTCATCAATTTTAATCCCTAAAATTTTAACCTTCTAAAATTTTAACACTCAAACACAACTAAACACCGGAGAGGAATCTCAAGCAAGATATTATATGGGTACCGTTCTTATCAGACTAGATATGTATCAAGGATGTTCATTTTATAAAAAAAAATAGTAAGATTTTTAGATTTTGATAGATTGAATTTTTTATGTAAATTGAAATTTTATAGGACTTGGGAAAAAGTTGGGAAAAGTTTTAAAAATATTTACATGGCGTTCATTACAAAAATTTTATCATTATTACAAAATTTTATCTCTTGTCACTTTTTCACTAACTACTATAAATTTTTTTTTTTCACCGACTCTTATACTCAAAATTTTAAATACCCTAAAATTTTGATGTAATTGTTTAATAAAAAAGTATTGAGTTAGGTAAAAAATATAGAAAGAGAGATTTTTATAATTTTTTTTAAAAAAATATTGGAGTTTGTTGTTGAATATTGTATAAAAGGCATATACAGATCCTTCAAAAGGCGTTTATGTCTACCCAACAATGTTGATTGCCCTGATCTGTGCCTTCACATCTGTGAAGTATGACGTGAAGAAGGTTGTTAGAAGTGCCCCTGCCGGACCCGTAGCAAAGCCTCTTCAGAGGTCATCAAAATCAAAGCTGAAATGAGTTGAAATGTACTACTTCTGATTTTTGTCATGCATCCCTGCCAAAACCTTTCTGTAGAATTTTTTGTTAATTATGAAAGTTCAGTTGTTTCCCCCAATATATATCCAAGTAAAGAGCACGTTGATTTAGAAATTGTAAGGCAACGCAAAGGATGGTCCTTGCGAACGCGGTCTTCGTATCGACCAAGTTTTTGAAGTGAAATTCTAGGCAGATGGCGATTGTTGCTCAACAGTATGGCAAAACAACCACAAGCTTGAATTAACTTATGAAAACGCCCTTTCCAACCCCACATTTCTGCAAGATTACAGCGAAAAATATGAAGAACAGTCCATACATTATATTTCCTCCATCCACTATACGATTTTTTTGTTCATTCCATTATTTTTCGTTCGAGTTTGAATACATAGCGAAGTACCATAACAGCTCCAAAGTGGCATGACACAATCATGTAAGACAGTGATCAAGACTTTTTCCAAAACTCATTTCTGTCAACTGTGTTTGCATTTTAAATTATGTAAGATTTGTGTCAACCGTAAATTTAAGTGATTGTGCCGTCTTTAGTTTCTCCTCGAATGGCTTTCGTAACTCTTGATGTCTTTTTTCTTCTTCTTTTTTTTTTTTTAATGTTCTGATCCATATTCCCCTTGCCACTAGGCTTAGAGTCTGTGAGGCATGCTTGGAGTCTTTTTAATTAGGAAACGAGACATATGGAACACGGAGAAAGCGAAGACTAACAATTGAGTTGACTTGACTTTTAGATGATTTTTTGTTGCAACTGGGGGGAAGGACATAAAACAAACACGAGCCTGCATTCTTTACGCATCAAAAGGAGAAAGCTCTGATGGTTGGGTAATACCACAAAACTTGATTTATACCACTAGAAGAGCAAAGGCCTAAGTAATGTTTCGCGGTGATCGACAGGGGAAAAACAAAACAAAATAAACTTGTGTATACCAGGTCGAACACTCTTTCCTGTTTTTTAGTTTTTCGCTTGTGATCCACCTTTCTAATCTTTGTTGTTGCTTAGGTCCGTCTGTTTTTAAGTTTTCCATTGTGTTTACCAATAGAGAATATGAGTTTCCAGTGTGGAATGAAGCCTGATCGCTTCTGTGCGTTTGCTTTCTTTCGGTGTAGATTAATGTCATTTTTGTGATCAAACAAGATGGTGGTAATCGCTGGCTAGACACGAAGACAATTAACACAACCTTGATAAAATCATCAAAGATATTGCTGTTGCGTTTACAAGAAAAACGCCGGCATTGTTACCGCTTGAAGTCATTTTACTTGACGCCTAATATGCATAAATAATATTTGCGGAATCAAGTTACCACTTTGGTCGTAAGTTTCAAAATTACGCTTTACCAAAAGAATTATCCAAGTCTTGTCATTCATGAATGTTTGGCCATAGGTATAAGTACAAGAATAGATCAGATAAAAAATTTAAAATTGCGCAATAACCATAAAGAGAAACGAGAATAAAACGGTTTAAAGTTATTTGGTCTTACTATTTAAGTCTATCATCGGGAAAGTTCGAAAGGGCTACATGATTTCTCTTATTCAATATTATGTGTTTGTAAGAGATTATGGAAGTGTATTTAAATAAAAATAGATAAAGTCTTTAATTTGTGACTTAATCAAAGGACTAAATCCAGACACCTTAATTAAAAGCCAACAATATAAAATATACCAAATATTGTAACAGAAAATAACGAGAATAAGATAAAAAGGCTAAGTTTGAATATATGGATAGTGTAGTTTTCTGTACTTTAGAGATACAAACTTTCACCCGCTTGTTCAGCTTCCGAGATGCCCAAACAATATTCCACTGAGGTGATAGCTTAAGGAAGGAATCCCTTTGATAATAAGAAAAAGCGGCTTTGTTAAAGCTATAAAGCATTAAGAAATTATTACATCCAACATATTCTCCGTCTAGATTGGACTAAATACGGATATCCTGAGAATTTATAAATTGGCATGCCACGAGGCTGCCATCCAAAATGCCTTCCCATACTGCAAGCCAGGAATTAGATGCTTCTTGCGTATGAACACGTCTTGAGGATCCAGTCTTGTCTGAAATGGATTATGTCCGCCCTGCAATTGAGACGCGTACCCACACGTATACTTTGCTTTCTTTTATACTAAAGTCGCTCACGAAGCCTCTAGCAAATAGAAACTTCGGTTCAAAAGCTTGAAATATAATAATAGTTTACCAATTAGTTGTGGTTTCCTCCAAAGTCTAGACTTTGCAACTTCTTGCCATCTGTTCTGTCCCACTTTCGTGGATGCCGTGGGATTCCAAATGTCGTAGCGTTATCTTCTTCTTCTTCTTCTTCTTTTGGGTAATTTTAGCGTTATATTTAAGCAATGGCGTACGTTCACTATTAAGCGACAATAAGGAAATTTTCATTAAGAAATTTGTTTGAGATTTATTAGGATTGCTATTAAGGAAAATTTCATTTTAGGACTTCATAGAATGGTGCCAATGTAATGTTAAGATTTAAGTTATTATCAATTTTATTACATTTAAATTATTAAAATTCATTAATGTGCATCTTTTAATTAATTTTAAAATTGAGATGAGGAAAAATGGACTACATATATACCACAGTATCAAAGGAAATTTTCTATGACATTTATAGCTCTTTCGGTGGAAATTTTCAAAGACTTTGGGTCTACTTCCCCTGGAGCGCAGGGTTGGCCGCTACATATAAAATTATCGTACTATATTTTTTTCTAAGCTATCGTACTAAATAGAGTGCTTGTTCTACATTTCATTATTTATTTATTTTTCTGTTAACTAAGAGAAATGAGAGAGTAATCCCGAGGGTCAAAAAGTAGGTTGTGTTTGGATGGTTAAAATTTTTTGTTGTTGTTGGAGATATTGTAAATTCTCTTAAAATTGATGGAAAGATCGTTAGAAATTATAAAAAGTCAGTGTAATTTATAAAAACGTGGTTGAAGTTAGTAAAAAAGTGATTAGGGGCATCCAAGCATAGGCTAAATCTAAAACTAAAAAAATTGATTTTTATATTCTAGCCCCTCTAAAATTATTTTTACTTTAATCATGCTTCTTAGCTGCCTACACAGCAAGAAATACTATTTATAGCTTAATTTTTGGGCCAAACCCCTTGTGCCATTGTCCGGCTGACCAATTTTTCCTTGCTATAAGAGGGAGATGGAGGGCTGATATTTTGGCGGGCAGAACCCAATTCATCAACTAAGGAGCAATGGGCCGTCCTGCGTTTGGCGCCTTTGACGATGATTCAGACACTACAGAAGGTTATTTAGCAAAAAAAACACCACAGAAGGTTCAATACTCTGTTTCTTACGAGTTTGAATCCTCTGATGTTGCTTGGGTTATTCATGTCTGAACACAAACTCACCCTTCCTCTTAAAGCTCAAAGTTGCTTATGTTTACTGTATCGTGATTTCTGGGTACATATGGCGTAACATTTTGCGAGTTTGACCCAGGATTTGATGATCTCGTTTTGACATTTTTCGTTAGAGTCATCGTTTTTGATACAATTTTTCACTTATTGAATGAGGTATTTGCTGGCATATTCTTAGAAAGCTCTGGCAACTCGAGGAAAGGTAGACTGCGCGGATTTCTGTTGCGGCTTTTTCAGCGGAAAAAAGGTCGTCAGGTCACTGGCCCAGGTAAGCGTTTCATGCAGCAATTGATGATTAATTGGAGAGTATAAGCACGTAGAAATTAAGTATCTTTTTCCCAAAGCCTCCAGTCCATTATGTCTTGGTCTGAATCTTTTTCCCTTTGTCGGTGGCCAAAGACAAAAACAGAGGGAAAGGAAAAGACTTCCTACAGCCAACTAAAATAATCCCCTCTTGGTTTTGAGTATGGAATTCATTCTTAAATGTTCTTCTTGTTTTTCCTCTTCTGCTCTTTCTCATTATTAATAATAACGAAGGGACATGCGATCAGTTGCGGAACTAGAAATAAATTTGAAGGTGAGCAAACTCCTAAGGGAAAAAAAAAATAGTAAGTAATGTAAAAAAATGTTATAGAGTTAAAATATCGAAATTAAGGACTAAAAATATTACAAAATATTGAAATACAATTACCGTACTATTTGCAAAAACTAAATAAAAGACGATATCTTTTCGAATTAGTATTCATTTCAAAAATAGTATCCATGTTAGAAGTATTAGATGACTTTATGCTAGCTGACTTTTTTATTAAAAACTTATCCATTATCTAAACAAAACAAAATTTATCAATATAATTTTATAATCTAATAAAAGTTTAACAACCTAGTCCTAATTACAATTTCAATATAACACACATTCACAATTTTAACCTAATCACATTCACAACTTCACAATATCAAATAATTTCATGGCACAATCACAATTTTATGACCCAATCACAATCATTTCATCGACCAATAGATAATGTAGCATGCAATTGCTTTTCTTACCAATGAATCACACCATAAAGAAAGGATCAAATACAAAAATTTTCACC